>BSBK01009940.1:0-120000 GCA_027943335.1 Chamaecyparis obtusa
ATATATATAGATATGTACATATATACATATATGTACATATATACATATATGTACCATATATACATATATGTACTATATACATATATGTACATATATATATGTACATATATGTACATATATATATGTACATATATGTACATATATATATCTAAATATATGTACATATATATATCTACATATATGTACATATATATATCTACATATATGTACATATATATATCTACATATATGTACATATATATATCTACATATATGTACATATATATAGATACATATATGTACATATATATAGATACATATATGTACATATATATATATATATATATATATATATATATATATATATATTATATATACATACATATATGTGTACACACACACACACACACAGAGATATATATATATATATATGTATATATATATATGTATATATGTATATGTATATATATATGTATATATATATGTATGTATATATATATATATATATATATATATATATATATACATATATACTATATATATATATATATATATATATATATATATATATATATATATATATATATATATATATATATATATATCTATATGTGTGTGTGTGTGTAAAGAAATTATATATATTATAATATAATTAAAATATATATATATATATATATATAAAATACAAATAAAAAATAATATTAAACTTATATTATGGTAGGCTAGAAATTTATTGGCCCGTACACATTAAAAGGGTTAATTTTTTATAGAATTGTAAGTTTGATACTTTAATTTATTTATAAAAAGTCAAAATCTGTTATAGGTAATACAATATTTTATTTAATGTATGACAAATATAAGATATTGTAAAATATATATTTTTATTTTATTAATATATACTAATATTAATTTACAAACTTTTAAAAACAAAATATTATATTTCTATTTTATTTTTATATATTAATATTAATTTTGAATCTTTAAATGAGTTTTAGAAACTTATTTTATATACATATTTTATATACATATTTTATATTATTCATTATATATTTATATTATTTCATTTCAAATAAAAGTTTTCATATAATTGATTGTATATTATTATTTTATAATCTTTTAAATTTGGTTTTAAAAATTTGCTAATATTGATATTAATTTAAAATTCTTTTTAAATAAAATATACAAACTTAGAAACTTGCCTAGTTAACTAGATATTTTTGTGATTTTATATTCCTTTTATATCATAAATAAAATTTTGATCATTTAAATTTTAGTCTACATTGTTTTTCATTTAGAAACATGCATAATTAATTTATGATTTTTAAATATATGACTAACTTATAATTATTTTTTTATTATTATATTTAGATTTTTCAAAGAAAATATAAGCATTTGGAAACTTGGTCTTATAAATTTGAGATTTTTGCAAGTGTAACATTAATTTAAACGTATTTTCTAATTTTAGATTCTTTGTTTCTATATAAAAAAATTATATCAACAAGAATTTTCATTTTCTTATCAATAGACAATTGCATCTCAATTTTATTATAGTTTCAATCTTTTTATTTTTCATTTCTTATCAATAGAAAATTGCATCTCAATTAACTATAGCTTCAATCTTTTTCTTTATCATAGTGAATCACGAACTTAAGGTAACTACTTCATTATATAATTATATTCTAGATTATTTTATGTATTTTTCTAATGTAATATTATGTAGACCAATATTTTACACACTTACTAATACTATATTAGTTTTTGTAGGTACCTCAAAAAATGTTTTCAAAGATGCATGGAGATTCTTTCGTAACATAGAATATTGGCATAGAAGTTATCCTCATGTGATGAAGTACACATATTGCACATTTGTACAAGTATTGTTGATTGTGAAAGATGATCTTCAAAATAAAATATCATCAAAGGTGTCAGAAGTCAAAGATGAGTTTGGATACACTAGATGCATTAATGAGAGTATTGTTAAATCAATTTGAAATAAATATTGTAAATTGGAATGAAGTATATCAGATATGGAAGAATGCAAAGTCAAGAGGAGTTCTTGATCTTTGAAATTATTTATTTTTATTATTTTATGTTTTGTATCTCTGAATAAAATAAAATAAAAATTCTTCTAGATTAGATTATTAGATGTTTTACTTTTGGGTGACTTTTTTAAAAATTGAGATTTTTATTAAAAAATAATTAGATTATTTTTATTATTTTATCAAGAATAAAATATTTTTTAGTAATTTAATATATGTATTACAAGTAATATTGAAAAAATATTTAAAGTTAAAATAATTTATTAAATTATTCTTAAGTTAAAAAAAATGATAATCAATATTTTTTTTAAACATAAAATGAAAGGTAATAAAGTGACCAAACTATCATAAAAAAAAAATATATGACAGACAGGGGTAACCATCTATTCTAGGCTTGCATGGGAGACTTGTAGCCACCACAAGATTGTAGTGGGACTGTAGTGTCTCTTGCGGTTACCACAACAACGATACAATGGGACCGTAGTGTCCCTCATGGGGAGGCTGTCTATTCACAGGTGTGGCCGATGCCCGACACTTTGATAGTTTTTTTTTTAAACAAGCTTTTTATTTAAAATTTTTAAATTATTTTTTATTTAATAAATATTTAAATTTAAATATTCATAGATTTTATTCAAAATTAATTATTAATTAATATTTGGTGCTTATTAAATAATATTTATATTAATTAAAATATTTATATCATTTTTGTTAAGTAATTAAGATGTGATCTTCTTAAAAGTATATTAAATGATTAATACATTTAGTTATTGAATTGATAATTGGATGAAATATTTGATTAATTATTCAAATTTATATCTTGAGTGATGATTTAACTTGATGGGTTCTTGTATATAGTTTTAGTGTTATTGTTAATTTTGGGTTAGTTTGCCAATGATGTCATACTAAAAGGCTTTAGGGTGTCTTTTTTTTATTGTATGAGTTTCTATTCTTGATCATTATTTTTTATCTTGATTAGTAATTGATCTTTTATGTGATTGTGATCACCTTCATGATTCTTTATTGTTATCATTTTATATGAAAGTTGAATTTTATAGCTGTGTTTTGTTACATATTTCACAAGTTGAAATATGGTCTTTATCTTTACTACCAACCCTTAGTTTTGTAACTGAGCTCATATGCATGTTGATATTAATGAGAGTATTTTTTATATTACGTTTGTTGAGAGATATTATGTTCCTTTTTTAATTAAGGAACCAAATTGAGAATCTTTGTGACCATCTTGATTTTATTTGATCTATTGAGTTTAAGGTAGGTTATCTAGGTGTATAGAGGGGAGTGGCTTGTAATAGGGGTCAAGGCCTTAAAGTGGCTATCAAGGTTTAACTCATTTTAAGTATCTTAACAAGTGATAACAAAATACATTAATGAGGTTCTAAAATAAATTAGTAAGATATTATGTGTTCCTCGCCAATGCCTTAAGCACTAGTACATGCTAGGATGCAATACATGATGATGCTTGCCCATCTAGTGAGACATTTTCTATCATAGTTAGTAACCTTGTCTCTATGAGAGATTTACTAATACCACATATGGGCACTTGGGGGATAGGGTTTAGAGAGACTACTAGCGTAACTCAAGGGTTAGATGTATGTGATGATACCTTCCTATGTATCTCAGGTTTCCTACATATGCTAGGTTCCTCTAGTAGAGTGTGCAGTTCATCTTCTTATAGAGAGCTTTCAGAATCCCATATTTTACTTTTGTGTTGGTTTGTGGTTGGATACACGAGTGAGGTTTGTCTTTATCTCCTCGACATGGTGGAAGTGGGCCTCTAGGTTCCACGAGGTCAAGTGGTAGTGATTGTAATACCATTTGAGATTCTAACATTCTTGTTAAGGTACTAGATGATCCTTGTAATAGTTACATTCTTCTTATTCATCATTGGAGTTTTTCTCTTGTCTTTTACTTTTTGTATACGTGTATCAGTGTATTAGTTGTGATACCTTTTCGGGATGTATATGTACTTTGTATTTATATGATTATGTACTTGATTATTCCTTCGTATTATGTGGAGATTGTATACTTGTTATTGTACTTAGTAGATTAAATAACATACATAATTTTTCATTATGAAACCCTTGGGATTTGTAATATGTGATTGAGCTACATTTATGTGGATGTATTGTCTCATGTTATATTGCTTCTATATTTTTATTCATTATTTTAATATAAACTTTTATGAAAAAAATTATTTCGTAAACTTAATATCATGTTTTAGGTTAATTTCTCTTGGGTTACCTGATGGAGCATTACAATCATCAACAAAAGAGTCCAAATTTTCCACCTTGTCTGTTGATGTTTCCTTCCCTAAACGTATAAACAAGTCTATATTTCTTTAGGTGCACCATATTTTACCAAGATTCACCACTAAAGTCACATAAAACCACAATAAGGGTGCATTTATCATTCATAAACTTGATGTTGTTTTGGGAATATCCTTCGATAATGACATTGTATAACCATTATCTTTTTCCAAAAGAATACCATGTTGAAAACATGCCACCTCAGTGTAATTACATGGTTGGACACCAAAAAAATTAGTATAAGAAAATGTTATCCTAGCTTTCTCATCCCTTAGGATGTGTAGTATACTGGAATTGATAGTTATTTAATAAAAGGCACTTGAAATAAACCCTTTATGTTCAACATATTAATAACCATATTTTCATAATTTACATTTATATTAATAATTTTATATATACAACTATAAAAAATTGTCACCATCAAAGAAGAATTTGAAATGTTAGATGTGAAATTGAAGCATTATTTTGTTGTTGTGTTGGGGGAAGCATACTAGTAGTCATTATATCTAACTTTGAACACCCATTGATCCTAAATGGTACATCAAATTTTTTAGATTTGTTTTTGGTTCGTTGTATGCAAATTAACTACTTATAGTTATTGTTCTAGTTTCTAGGTAGTAGTAGTGCATGTTGTGGGATTTGTAATGAATGCATGGGTAAAAAGTGGTCATTTAAAAGTGTCACCCAATACCTACTTAATGATGTTTGACTAAACATGTACTATAACTACTTAAAAAATTGTCAATACTTGTGCACAATTGCTCCAATAGTTGTATGTTATAAGTACCAATAAAGTTGCACAACTCCTCCAATCAAAATTTACAAATTTTAACAACTATAGGTCCAACTAAACAGCTATTAGTATCTCATAAAATTTTACTGATAAATTTCTTATTTTAAATTAATAATGAAGAAATCGGATAAACAAGAAAGCAGACTTGTAAGGCAATGCGTTTGTAGAAATGCACATAACCTTTTTAACATTCTGCACAAGAATAAACGTGACAAACGATGGATATATTGACAAACCAAAACATGTCGAGCGTGGAAAAATAAAAAAGAACTCGAGTCGTTGAAACCAAATCATTTAATGAAGTGTCAAAGGCTGGGTCGACGCAGATTTAATTCCATAACAAAACCTACCCAAAATTTTAAAGTTAATAAGCATCTTGAACAGTTTTGTCTGCAAATCCTTCATTTCAATTTGTGATATTTTAGCATCTTTAAATTCAATTAAGAAAATAATAATGAACGTGCTTTTAGTGTTGAATTTATCCTTTTATGTTAGGTTGCTTTCAAATAACAATTGAATCTCTGCGAAACAATTTCTTTGAAATTACAGGATCATACTCCAAGAGACGCGCCTCTTGCATGCAACCGTCGTGATTGTCTCCTGTGGCCAGCATTGCATTGCATTATATATACGCAAAAAGGTGATGACATTTGTAGCAAATTTTATCTGAAGGATCAATATGGACCTGGAAGAAGAGAAAATGCAAATTGGTAACGAACAAAACAAACAAGAGATGTGCGAAGAGAGAAATGGACGTAGTCACGATGATGGTGATCACACAAACCTCGGTAGAAGCAGAAGCAGGAGCAGGAGCCGGAGCAGAATAAAGACTCTCATCGCTTCTCTTTACACACCCATGAAAACTGTGGTCAAAAGGTTGAAAAGTGCTGCGATAACGCCAGTTCAAATATGCGACTACTACCTGAATGAAGAGGACCAGTGTGAAGAGAGAAATGGGTGTGGTCATGGTGAAGACAGCAGCCTTGATAGCAGCAGGAGTCGGAATAGAATAAAGACTCTGGTCGGCTCTCTTTACACGCCCATGAAAAGTGTGGGCAAATGTTTGAAAAATGCTGCAATAACGTCAGCTCAAATATACTGTTACACATCGGCCTCTTACTACCATTTCCTCCTCCACTTATTGGCCAGAAGCGCCTCACCACTACCCCCAATATCTGTAGCTGAGATCAACGAGCTCGTGCTCACTGTTAATGGCGGGCCTGGTAAGCTAGCGGATAATTACCATTTCTCAACTTGTAAGGAAGAATTTCAATCAAACCAAGAAATGGGTACGATGGTGCCGGGCGGACACAGATTGCATGGCCACTGTATTTCCAAATTGTTGGAGAACAATAATTGCTGCCCACTATGTGTATTCATCTTACACGATGCTAATGCGACGATGTCACCAAATCAAAACCAGCGAGAGCAATAATGAAGGCACAATTATTGAAACCTTCGCCATTGAAAGAACGAGGTACAACTTGATTGAAAGAGGAACAATTATATTTATATTTGAAGTAAAAGAGGCTCGTAAATTAACTCTCTTCTCAAAATTTGAATCATACACCATGTATAAGATGAATTGAACGTCAAACTTGGAAATTAGAGATGATGTTTATTTAGGAGAAATCAATCCACGTAAATAATAAATCATACTTATTTAATTTTATCGTATATTAATAAGTAAATTTATATATAATTATTTGTCAATAATATGTTATAAATAACTTATGATTAATGGTCTTTATGACAATAATCTATGTTTTACTAAATGAAATTTTATGAAAATTTGGATGCATGTTTTAATTTAGTAATGATGATGTAGAAGAATCCTAGTCCTTTGAGAGAATTATAATCACTCCTCCGGTCTTCTATATCAACTTCCTTAGTCTCCTCATCACCTTTCTAATCTTGCTTCTTCTTCTTAGCACTTCTCCTAATCCTTCTCTTTCGCATAGTCACTCTGAAAATAGTCTTCATCATCATGTTGTTCATTAACGTGCACAAAGAAGAGATAGAACCATTTAACTCATATTTAGTAATAGCAGTGGCGATAGAATTTTCTAGAGTAGTAATTTTTTCGTAGAGGTCCTTAGTCTAATTCATCATGTCATTATCCTTATAACACTCTTGGCTAGGGGCATGCAATTTTTTCTTTGTGTACTCTTCTCTAGGCATAAGAGGGGAGGTACAAGCCATATTCACCATTTCCTCCAAGTCATCGAGATTAAAAGTGATCTCCAAGGATTTCTTGTCTTTAGTGTCCTCCAAATTTCCAATTTCATTCTTGTAGTCCTCGCCAACTGAACTATCCATGTCCTCACTTTATTCTGGTTCATACTCAAGGTCTATTCCAAGGACCACCTCATCTTCAATCTTTTTCCTTTTAATATCTTGCCTATTTCTTAACCTTGTAGACCTATGTTTGAGCTAGAATTAATACCATACCTTTTCTCTCTAGAAATATCCATTTTTTGGCCTTCCTCTAAATTAGTACCTTTTCCCACATCCTATTTTTCGACATCAATGAAGTTATTTTAAATGCCAAGATTTGTTTTCCCAACCTTGGCGGGACTAGACTTCTTTTCAAGGGCCTTCCTTTTGAAAGGTGTAGTATCAAGAAGGTTTTCTTGAAAAGACACATTAGGGGAGGGTTTTTATTAAGTATAAAGATGGGAGATTTTACTAATTTTATTGTTCTTAGGTTTAGGGTCTGAGCTTCTATAGAGAGGGTCACTACTAACGAGCTCAATTTTAACTGTACACTTTGGGTTTCCTTAGATTGAAGGCCTTCATTTTTTGGATAAGTAAGACACCTACTACTCAGAGGATAATTATAGGAACACAAAATGATATAAAACATAGATCAATCCCTAGTGTATGGGAGGATATTTACCCTTATCAATGTCATTTCTCAATGAAGTGAACAAGAAGTAAGAAACATTGATTTTTTCACCAATACTAATATGATTGAGGATGAGAAAATGGTACCCATAGAAAGTGGTGAACTGACCCTCTAAAGTAAATAATTTCATCATATAAATACAAACTAGAGCATATAGTGGGGGAAGAGAATACTGGTTATACCCATTTATAGTAAAAAAATGACTATTTTTTTGCCCTTTTAAAAAAAAATCTTCACATCGCTCTTATAACCTCTTGAAATTTACCTCTCAACCTTATCTCCATTGCACTCAATACTTGTTGCCTCAATAGTTAACTCCATTATCACACAAAATTTGATGCTCCCAATGACCACATTTCCTTTATGCCAGGAATTAACAAATTTTATGGAGTGGACATTGTTAAAACCCTTCATAGCTTGAATTTAATTTATCAGCCCATATTTTTTAAATTCCTCCTATAGCTCACCATTCTCGATTAACTCCTTGTAGTCTCTTAGGTCCACCTTCTTCAAAGAGCCACACATGATAGAAACTTCCTTTAAATTGATATGCGTCTCTTTTGTTGTCATACTAGTAAGCCCTCTATGTATTAAAAAACAATAAAATAGAAAAGCCTTCATTCATATTTTTCTAAATAGGAAAAAAAGCTTCTTAAAGAAGGAAATGTGATCTCTTCAAATAAAATCCTTTTGATAATGCCCATTTATAATGGTGCTAATGTCCCAACTCATAAAATAATCTTTTGGAGATTTGAAGTGACATTTTCCATGAGTACGGGGAAGGTAAAGAATATTATTATCTATGCCACAAGCATTATCGGTAAAAGAAATGTCCTTTTTATAAATAAAAAAATCATAGTTCCTAATAAGATAATTATTATCCCAACTCGAGCTGACCCAATTATAAAACTAATTGAGACCCATGTTAGGGACGTCCACCTCATCAACCATCATTTTACTTTTGTTACATGAATTCTTGCTCATACACCTTTGATTTTTATTAACCAACTTAGCAATATTAATTTTATGCCCTATGTTCTTTTTCAAAATAGAAAGAACCTCCTTCCTGTCTTTATCGTAGTTATTTTAAGATGACCATTTCCATGGAGAATTTTAAACACTTGGGTTTTATCATTAAAAAAATGGTGGGCAAATACCCTTCTCCCTCATGCTTTGTTTCTTAATTCTATTATTCAAAGGGGAAAATCCCTTCATATCCCTTAGAATTTTTATACCAATCAAAATATTTTATCACAATTGGAACATAAAAAACTATAACCATTTTGGAATGCCCCTCCAAAATAACTATGTTAAGATTTAGATCCTTCAAGCATTTTATTCTATGCCAAGAAGCCATATCTTTAGAATAATTTTTAGTATCGACTCCAAAATTCCTTCCAAAACCTTAAATAAAAGCCCCATTCCAATCCCTTATAACTCCTCCAGTGGGAGACGCCCTTGGTTTCTCTTTCACACAACCATCTACATTAATTTCACCTAGCCAAAGTTTTATGGAATCCAACTAGTAAGTCTTCTTGTCAAAATATTCACCCAGTCTATATTGAGAAAGCCTTTGTTGCATTCTAGATTTGTTTGATTCTCAAGTCATACAAAGTGGGGAGAACTTTCCCTTTTCTAAAATAAGTAGCATTAAGGTTTTCTCTAACTTTATGCTTTATGATCTGGAGTAGATTAGAGATGGTTCTAACCTCTTTTTTGAAAAATTATATTGTTTCTATCCTTCCAGACATTCTAGGCTACGAAAGGGAAAATTTGGGCCCAAATATTCTTTAGAATTAAGTGATCTAGATGATTGAAACTCCATTGGATAACTTCATCATACTCATACTATTCAATATAATCCAATCCACATTGAGGGAACAGAAGACAAGGTACCAGATCTCTAAGGTGAAGGAGCAATCCATGAAAATGTGATCAATGTAAATTCACTATCATTTTGGCAAAGGATACATCTATTAAAAAAATAAAAACCATTCATATTCAGATTAGCCACCATGAGATTCCTCCCATGAGAAACAACCTAACAAAAAAAATTCATTTTTGGACTAATATTGGGAATCTAGGTATGTCTCCATAATTAGTTTTTAGCTTCCACCATTTCCATAGCCTAATAAGATGAAATAATAGAAAATAAGAAAGTTGATGTATACCTCCATATCCTTCTATCAACTTGAGTTTTTAAAAAGAGGGAAGAATCTGACAATAATAGAAATAAAGATCTCAAATCTCCCAAAATTTGGTTATTGATAAAGGTAGATGGATCAGGAGCATGTTGTAGTTATCTTATGAAGTCTTTTTAATTATCTCTACCTTCAATTTAATAAATATTGTTCATCACATAGATACCACATTGATTAGTAAGCCATATTTTAATTTTAGATAAGGAATTAAAATCATCCAGACGTTTATCCCGATTCCATATATCCTCCCAAAATCTATCTTTTTTATCATTTCCTATTGTCAACTTACTACCTTTCATTAGAATATCCTTGACATTAAGTATACTTCTCCATAGAGGGAAACAAATAGAAGAGATTTTTTTCATATAAGAAGGAATCAACACTCCCATTACCAAGAAAATTCACCTCCATTAGAATAGCCCATTCCTTTTTACTATCCATAAGAAAGCATCTTATCTTAGCAATAAGAGCTTTGTTAAACTACCTTATTCTTCTCACTCCTATCCCTCCAACTTTCTTTGGGGTATGTACACCTTATCCTATTTGACTAAATCCATATGGCCCTTATCCTTCATTCTTGTCGAAAGGAACTTCTTTTGAATTCTCTCTATAACTACCAATCTAGGGATTTGAAAAAGAACAATAAAAAATATAAGATTATTTTGAAAGAAAGATTTAAGAAATTAATTTTTTCCATCTAGACAAAGCAATTTTCCTTTCCAACCAGAAAGTTTTCTCTCGAGTCTCTCAATAAGACTATTACAATATAAGGGAGAAGGAAATTTGGTCATAACGTGAAGACCCAAGTAGCATTTGGGAATAGGAGAAATCTTCCAACCCAATATCTTGGAGATCTTATTTTGGAGAGAACAATCAACATTGAAAAAATAGATCTTACTCTTATTATAATTTATTTGTTGACCTGAAACCTTAGCATTACTATCGAAGAGCTCCATCCTTTTTTTAGCTTTAGAAATTTAGGCCTCACCAAACATGATATTATCTTTAAAAAACTATTGGCGAGGAGAAGAGACAAAGATGAGAAACATGTCTTACACCCCTTAAGGCATTGAAATCAATACTTTTCATAATGTTTCTCCCTAACACTTTCACCACCATTATAAAAAGTTAAGGTGAAAGAGTATAACCTTTCCTTATCCTCTTCACAATAAAAAATAACCCACTCTAAGAGCCATTAACCAAGACATAGTACTTAATAGTGTTAACACAATTCATGATCATGTTGAAGATTTTTCCTTTGAATCCAAACTTCTTTAGAACAATAGCTAGGAATTTCTAATCTACTTTGTTATAAGCCTTAGAATTATTTAGTTTTAACAGATAGGAGGAATATTCCTTAGATAGAGATGGAGCTTATTTTCTTAGTGATCTGAATGAGGCCCTTTGGATACAACAAGTTGCAAGAAAGAAAAGGAAAAAGAAGCAACGTAAAGAGGTCTCTACACCAAGCTCAAAGGGTGTGACTACTCAAAGTATGGTGGCCGATGTGGGGTCTCTGCAAAAGTCCCGAGGCAGAAGTTCCATCAAAGAAATTAGAGAAAGGAAAAGCAATAAGAATATTGTGAATGGGAGATAACTCACCATCTAGGAAGCTTGTACTCCTATTAAAAAATCAAAGTTATATCTTGGAACATTAGGGGTCTGAATGGACCTCACAAAAAGGATATTTTGAGAAACCTAGCAAGATATTGCAAACCTTATATTATTCTTATCCAGGAGACTAAAATGGTGAAAGAAAAAGTGGAAAATATTAGAGTCTTTAAAAACTATGGGGTAGTTGGATGTAGCTCTGAAGGAGCATCTAGTGGGTTAGCTATTTTTTGGAGCCTTTTCAATATAAAAGGTGATATTTTGTGTGAAGATAGGAATATCCTTAGTATTAAATTTGTTCTCATTAGGAATAGATTTAAATGGGTTATAAACAACATTTATGCTCCTAACACTAAGGTGGGTAGGAATAAGTACTTGAAGACTATTGAGAATCATAGACTCTCCTTTCTTGATTCTCCATGTCTCTTGATGGGTGATTTCAATTCTCCTCTAAAGGACAATGAAAAAGTTGGAGGTGTGGACTCTCAGAGCTAGATAGAAGGGAGGATTGATCTTATGGACCTAATTAATAGATAAGGGTTATTTGATGTTGATCTTCAAGGATTGAATTATACCTGGTCAAATAGGAGGATAGGTAGGGATCTTATTCAAGTCAAGTTGGATAGAGCCCTCATTTGTGGTAACTAGTTTAATAGTTTTTTTATTCTTTATCTTCTTTTACTAAATTTAGTTCAGATCATTTTACCATTTCTTTTGTGGTGGACCCTTTGATCATTGCCAAAAATATGCCCTTTCATTTTGAGAAGATCTAGTTGGTCTATCCAAGTATTGAGATCAGGATCAAAAAGTGGTGGGATGTTCAAATCTAGGGTTCTTCTATGTTTAGAGTGGCCAAAAAACTCAATCACATTAAAGAGAACATTAAATCCTAGAGTAAAAATGTTTATGGGAAAACTTTCAAGATGAAGATCTCCCTTAAGAATGAGCTGGATTCCATTTAGGATACTATTCAACAAGTTGGCCTCTCTCAAGATCTTAAGGATAAAGAAGAGAATCTTTTGGCTAATTTTCATAATATCATTTCTAAGGAGGAAGTGAAATGAAGACAAAGATCTAGATCTTTTTGGTTGAGAGATAGAGACAATAAAACTCATTTTTCCATTTGTTTACTTCTAAGCATAGGGTTGGGTATGTGCAGGATCATGGTATACCAAACTATGGCCTTAAGTCGCAATGAAAAATTAGAAAATCAAGGTTAGTCAACTTGACGTAAAAAGTTGAACATCTTATCAATCTTATGTGAAAAATTTATAAGAATAAAATATGTAGGAAATTGAATGTAGTTTCTAAACTACTAGCCCTTGTCTAAAAAAAATTTAATCTAGTTGTTCAAAATTTTACATTTCAATCCAGTAGTATGAAAATTTCAGCAAAAAGATAAAAAGTACATGTATGTCTGACCAACTTAATCACAATCAAATGATGATATATTTTCCCAAGATTCTAGATATAAGTAGTAGAGTCATGCCCAGATGTGATGCATATGTATTTTTAATTTTTTGCCAAGTAAATAATTAATTATGAATTTTATACTACAACTTATTCATAATTAAAAAATCTCATGTCTAATCACCTTAAATAAATCTAAACTTTACAAAATTGAAAACCCTTTTTTTTTTTCTTATAGTAGCTGAAGCATAGAATGTGACACATTTTTCAGATTTCAAAAAGGTTAAATAGTTTGAAAGTTATAGTTGTTTTTCAATTAGTATGTCAATTAGGACTTTAAAGATAACTCGATTAAAAAATAAGTAATAATTACTTATTGAACTCAAAATTTGACAGTAATTATATTGATGGAAAGCTGATAATGTCTTTAAGAAACCCTTTTCATTTCATCAATTTTGGGTGAAAAAATTATCATCAGCTACATGGTCAAAGTCTTGAGATCAAAACAAATCTGTTGAACATGCCTAATGGGTTGACCATTCATGTTTGGCATTGCCCAAGGCAAATGCCAAGCGTAATCAGATATCCGATAAAATCAGATATCCAAAAATTTTGGATATCCAAAATTTCTTGCCTAATTCAACATTTCATTTTGATTGGTTTTTTCAATTTTAAGTTACATATTAATTTTATTTTTTTATGTTAATATTAATTGATTTGAGTATTTTTTCAATTTTAAGTTATATATTACAACTTTTTATTAATATTAATATGAAATGATAATAGCAAAGCATTAGTATTATAATATAATTTTTTATATTATTGTTGTATTATATTATTATTTATTTCTCTATTGTATAATAGTATAATATTAACTTATTAAATATTTATATTATATGTTCAATATTATACCTGAGAGAGAGAGAGAGAGAGAGAGAGAGAGAGAGAGAGAGATTTGGCGGGAAATTTTAGATATTTGATATTTTTGGATATCCGATTCTTTTTACTAGCATTGAAAAGTAAAAGGTTTATTCTCTAAGTCCTTGTCTGAGATGCACATTTTTCAGTAGAGAATCATGAGATTGCAGTTTTAGTAAGACAAAAATCTAGTTTTTCCCCTTTTCTTGGTTGGAATTTGTCTATTACCAAAGGTTTTCACATCACCTTTTTGGTCTCACTATGGGGAGTAGTAGTTGTCGAAAGCATAAACAAAAGAGGAAACTCACAAATGAAGAGATTTAAGTGTGTAGAGAAATGGATAGGGTTTCCCATCGGAACAAGAGACAAGGTATGTTAAATGTTAATGAAGATGTGGGCATAGGCCCACCCATAAATTTGGTTTCAAGTGAAGAAGAACATGAATTTGAAATGATTTATGACAATAATATAGAAAATGAGAATGTAGGGATTGAAGATGAAAATGTAGGTTTTGAAAATGAACATGTAGATGTGGACAATGGAAGTGTGGGCATTGACAATGACAATCAACCGATTGAATATGAAGGAACTGACAATGATAATGGTACACAAGAACCAAATCAACATAACACATCTCCAAATTATATGAGAAATGAAGTCCCTTGGGAGGAAGAGAGACAAAGTTAAAAATTGAGACCTTCAAGAACAACTAAATGGTTACTTGAAATTGATGTGAACATAATGAGCAATTTCGATGGAAAGAGATAAGAAAGAACCATTCGGTTGTGGGTTTCAAAAAATTTTGATCAATTTTTTAGCCACAAGATGTTGGTTGAGAAATGTCAAATGTTTGTGCAATTGTTAAAGATCCACAAGATGATATGTATACTAGTTAAATTGAAGATTAGTGTGAACAAGAAAAAGGAGAGGAATGCTATTATTGTGAGAAATATTTTTAGTGCTCTCAATTCCATTGGGAAGACTACCAAGGAAAAATATAAGAGAGCCACTAGGAGGGTTATTACAACATCCTTAGTAAGTCATCGTTTGAGAAAGGCTCATTTGATGAGACAAACTTGTGTTGACTTGAACCTAAATCATAAAACTTTGGATAGAGCACTTACAAGAAGAGAAAGACTTGATGATCCTCTTCAACATGATACATGGGCTTATGGTGGGAGACTTTCACATTGTGATAAAAATCTTACTGATGGTGTCAAGGATCAAATTCAACTATTTTAACAATCTAACTCAAGAGTGTCAACAAATGTGAAGGATGTCTTGAAGTTGAGAATTGCTATTTGAGACCGCACCCTGCATCCCAAATATTATTTGGAGGTGAGTCAAACAATGTTGTTCAAAAATGTTTGTGAGACACATCCAACATTGCAAATATCAGAAAGATCTTTTGAAGCCCTCAAGAATTTTTTTTGTGTGCCTCTTAAGATTCAAAATACTTGTTACAAATATCATGTGGAGTTTTCAATCTACCATGAATTGTTATGATCTTTTCATTCTACTTTGCATACTAGTGAAAGTTGGATGAGTGTGGTGAAAGTGTTCTTCCAAAATCATCAAGATAATTTCTAGATCATTTTTTATGTTCTAGAGATGATGGATGTTTCTTTTATAGAAAAGATTGCTTAAATGACAAGTGCTAAGAGTGTGGTGGGCTAGTGAAGTTTGTTGAATGTTTTGATGAGGGGTACAAACATGATTTTGGAAAGACAATTATCCACAAAAAGGTGTATGAAACCATTAAATATACATTGAAAAGTGGAGGTGAAGGCTCTAGATGTTAGTTGGTTACAAAAGAATGCAATGTAGCTAATTTTATTTCAGATTTCAGGAGGAATCTTTTTTTTACAAGTATGAAAGGCATAGTCATAGGTCTCGGTGATTGGATGAACAATTTAAGATGTGTAAGGACACTTTCTCGATTGGCACTATTATATCAATTGTTGAATTTGTAGAGAACTATACATTGCAGCCCCAAAATGAGTTGCAAGATCAATATTCAATTCTATTCAGGTTGCTATTTTTGTGCACATAACATATAGACATTCCCATGATAGTATAGAAGATGACCAGAAGATAATCAAAGAGTACCATTTTCATATGAGCAATGATAGATCTCACTCATCTGAGTATGTCCAACATTGCTTTGAGAATTATTTTGAGTGGGTGCAGGAAAATAATATTGCTATGGATAGACATCTCATTTGGTCAGATAACTGCACAAGTCAATTAAAAAATGCTCGTATGTTTTATTGGTTATGTAGAATGCATGTAGAGAGAGGTGTACCTAATATTTGGATTTTTTTTTAGTCCGGTCATGGAAAGGGGGAGATTGATGGAGTAGGTGCATGCGTGAAGAGAGCTCTAGTTAAGGAGAAACTAAGGATTTCAAGTGCATAACTCCTTGATACTCATTTTATTGTTGATTGGTCTGCTTCAGCATTATCATAGGGGGGATGCTTGATTCAGAGGTGCACAAATTATTTTGGTTGGTTAAGTTGGGCAAATAGGAGATAGGTTCGATTGTCAAACTGTGAAATATTCTTTAAAAAATGCATTTATTTTGAAGCTGAGATACTAGTACATGGACCATTTGGATACAAGAGTTGGCTTGTTATTGTACAAGGTGTCTTCAATGTGAATGGGATCAGTGTGAGTCAAGTGAGTGGGTTGATACATGGGTTTCACATTATCTAACTCCTTTATCTATTAGAGTCTTTGTAATAAATGATGACATGGATTGTTCACTTGACTACGACCATCTTTCAAATGTTCTACAGTGAGGACATGTTTTTGCATTGGTTGTACCACAAGAGAAGTATGAGAGATCAGATTAATGGTTAGCACGTTGTGTATGAGGAAAGAAAAAACTTGCACAACCGATGACAGATGATGATATGTTTACATATCCAATAGGATCACATGTTGTTGCAGGAACATGGTTGTGCACATATATGATTAGAAATAATGGAATTCCTGTGTTTGAATACTATAAGAAGCACAAAACCATTCTCATATATTCACACCTTGTTATAGCAGCCAATGTTAAGTTGTTAAAACATCAAGGAAAACCAAAGACAAAGGAACTTTAGAGTATTAGTAATGTTGATCATGAAGCAATATTGAATACCCTCAAGAAGAGAGATGACCCTTCAGACACACTTCAGTGAGTAAGTTCAACTCAAGTTGCAAGTTTTTCCATGTTTATTACGATTATGTTTAATAAATAAATTATATTTTTCTGCTTTATTTGTTTGAGCTAATAAACTTGTTCTTTTACGTGGATTGTAAATGTACTTGGATACATATATGACAGATATAGAAGATTGAGGTGTGCATTTGACTAGCCCATCCTTTATGATAGTAAACTTCACTATGCATTGGCTAGTCATGTTCTTTGGTTCATTGAGTTACTTATACATTCATAATCTTTTTTTCAACCTATATAAACTTCTTATATTCTCTATTAAATTTTCTTTTGCCTTTTGAATGCAGGGATTGGAATGTACATGTCATCGAGTACCATGTGTTAAACTTATACACTTTAGGAGTGGAAAGGACACTTTTATATATATATATATAGTTGTGTATCTAAGATTTTGTATATAAAAACAACAATTGAATGTAATGTGCATATTTAGATGCCAAATTTTTTATATAAAAACAACAATCGACTGTAATGTGCATATTTAGATGCAAAATTTTGTATATATATAAAAAAAAATTGAATCTAATGTGCATCTTTAGATGCCAAATTTTGTATATAAAAAATTAGATGCAAAATTTGAAATATAAAAGAGCCCACGGGGTTGATTTGCAAATATTAAGAGCCCACATTTGTATCATCTTAATTCCATGTAAAGTGAAAAAATTGTGTTTCCTTAAACTATGAATGTTTTATCCTTACATTTTTATCATCTTAATTTTGTATCCTTACATTTGTATCATCTTAATTTCATGTACATTTGTATCATCAAATGATGTAATAGTTGGAGTCATTGAGTTAAAATTGGTCAAATGTGTCCAAAGTAAAATGGTGATTCCCTAGAGTGAAGGGATAGTGTTGAAGGATTGTATCCTAACACTGAATGGACTATGCCATTAGGTCTAGTTGGGTGGGTAAATGCTAGTGACAACCCCATTTTGACCACTGAGTCACTAGAATGTTCACGAACAGGTCAAACCAAAGTGTCCCGAAGGTGCACTAAGCACGATTGGGCATCGATCTTTTGAGGCTCGTATCTCAGACCCCATAAGAGGTATCAAAAAACCATGTGATACTACAAGACCACATTTCTGAGGCCTACAATAACCTCTCTTCATTCTAGGAGATTCAAATTTTTTTGAATTTTGCACACCAATCTCACTTGATGCCAAAACTTGCAATGAGGGTCAGTTGAAAGTTACACCACTGGGTTTCTTCCAAATAGTTCATCCTGACACTGAATGGACTATGCCATTAGCTCTGGTGGGTAGGTAAATGCTATTGACAACCCTATTTTGACCATTGGGTCATTAGAACGTTCGAGACCATACCGGACCAAAGTGTCCCCAAGGTGCACTAAGCACGATTCGGCAATGATATTTCGAGGCTCATATCTCAGACCCCATGAGAGGTATCACCAAACCATGAGAAGATACAGGACTATGTTTCTAAGGCATACAATAACCTCTCTCTATTCTGGGAGATTCAATTTTTTTTTAATTTGCAACAGTAGTCTCATTTAATGCCAAAACTTGCAGTGAGGGTCAATTGAAAGTTGTATCAATGGGTTTCTTCCAAACCATTCGTCCCATCACCAAATGGACTATGCCATTAGCTCTAGTTGGGTGTGTAAAGTCTAGTGACAACCCCATTTCAACTAGTGAGTCACTAGAACATTCGTGAACATGTCGAACCAAAGTGTCCCCAAGGTGTACTAAGCACGATTGGGAAGTGATCTTTCAAGGCTCATATCTCTGACCACGTGAGAGGTATTGGGGAACTGTGAGATTCTACATGACCATATCTTTTATTCCTACAATAACCTCTCTCCATTATGGGAGATTCAAATTTGTTTGAATTTGGCACGCCAGTCTTGCTTGATGCCAAAAATTGCAGTGAGAGTCAGTTGAAAGTTGCACCATTGGGTTTCTTCCAAATTGTTCATCCTGACATCGAATGGACTATGCCATTAGCTCCGATTGGGCGGGTAAATTCTAGTGACAACCATGTTTCAACCATTGAGTCACTAGAACATTCGAGACCATGTTAGACCAAAGTTTCCCCAAGGTGCACTAAGCACGATTGGGTAGTGATCTTTTGAGGCTTGCATATTGGACCACATGAGAGCTATTAAAAAATTGTGAGATGCTGCAGGACCATGTTTTGGAGGCCTACAATAACGTCTCTCTATTCTAGGAGATTTGAATTTGTTTGAATTTGGCATACAAGTCTTGCTTGATGCAAAAACTTACAGTGAGGGTTAGTTGAAAGTTGTACCACTGAGTTTCTTTGAAACCATTCATCTCGGCACCAGATGGACTACACCATTAGCTTCGGTTGGATGGTTAAATGCTAGTGACTACCCCATTTTGACCACTGATTTACTAGAATGTTTGGCACCATGTCGGACCAGAGTGTCCCCAAGGTGCACTAAGCATGATTGGGCAATGATCTTTTGAGTCTCGTATCATGGACCCCATGAGAGGTATCATTGAACCATGAGATGTAAGACCATGTTTCTAAGGCCTACAATAACCTCTCTCCATTTTGGGAGATTCAAATTTTTTTCAATTTTCCATGCCAGTCTCTCTTGATGCCAAAACTTGCAGTGAGGGTCAATTGAAAGTTGCACAACTGGGTTTCTTTCAAACCATTTGTCCTGTTACCGAATGGTCTACATCATTAGCTCTCATTGGGTGGGTAAACTCTAGTGACAACCTCATTCAAAACATGAATTCATTAGAACATTCACAAACATGCTAGACCAAATTGTTATGAAGGTCCACTAAGCACCATTGTGTATGTTGGCGAGTGTTATGGTGTATCAAGAGGCAAAGTAAGCCTTTAAATGGATCCTTTGACTAGTGTGTCAAGAGGTGAGCATTCTAATATTTTGCATTGATTGATTATCCTTTGTAAAGGATTATGCATTGTAAGACATTAAATGGCAATAGGAAGGGCTAAATGTACCTAGGGGTCACTAGGGTGATTAATTTAATCCTAGGTTATCTGGATTGATCTAAGGACCTATTAGTTTTATAATGGATATAAAATGGCTAATAGAGTCAATCAAATGATGTAAAAGAACTTGAAGTGCTAAAATAAGGAATTTGCCTATATTGGCAAAATAAGCCTATAAGGCTCATATGGGGTTATAGGTTAGTTTGGATTACAAAGGTTGTTTTAAACCTTTTAAAACATATAAGAAGTGGTATTAGATTCAAGTTGTTGATTTGAAAACATTAGTTATCAACTTGACAACATCTTTAAA
This sequence comes from Chamaecyparis obtusa, assembly GCA_027943335.1. Taxonomy (NCBI): domain Eukaryota; kingdom Viridiplantae; phylum Streptophyta; class Pinopsida; order Cupressales; family Cupressaceae; genus Chamaecyparis; species Chamaecyparis obtusa. The sequence continues at coordinate 20,678 of BSBK01009940.1, forward strand.
TCATACTTTGGTTATGACAGTCAATTTAGGACTATTACTAAGCAATTAGACAGTTAGATAGAGGTTGTAATCGGGTTTTGAAGGAGTTTTGAGTCTTTTTTGTAGGAGATCTATGTGAGTGAATGGAGGATGTCAGGTTGGGAGTTCAAGGAATAAAAAATGTAATGTTTTACAATCAATAAACAAAGATTTTATCTACATGTTGTTAACTATACTGTGGAACAATCAGTGCAACAAAAAATTAATGTGATTGACTTGAATGTGATTTAGGTTGGATAGTGAAGTAAATACATTTCTTTGATTATTGTTTACATCTTCCATGCATTACTTTCATTTTTTTTATTGTCCTTAAAGCAAAGCAAGTGACTATTGATTTGTGACTATGATTGCTTGAAGGATACGATCAATGTGTAGGGATTGTAGTCTCCTTAAGGGATTGACTCTCCCACCCAATGTGACCAATGTAACTGGTGGGAGAATTCAATGATGTATTATATCCTTGTGTTATAATTATTTTACGTAGGGATATGTGAAGTGATGGTTAAGAGAACCCTAATTGATGGAGTTTACTAATTGAAGGAGGAGAGCTCGTCTTCATAGGTCAGTCATTATGGAAGTTGAATACCCTTGAGAAGAGTTGTTCTTATGATGGAATATGGATATTAGGATCCATAATAATGTGTTAGGCCAACTGGATTTTCTTGGAGAGAGTTACAAAGGTCTTTTTGAGTAGACCCTAGGTATATGACCCTAGAAACAAGGGTTTGGTGGCTAGTGAATTTGGTGAGTGGTGAAACCTTATAAACATGAAAAAATTGTGTTTTGAAACCTTAAGAAATATCGATTCTTGCTTTGGGGTGCAGCGAGTAAGTGCATATATATAAGTTGATTTGTTATTTGGAGGAAATTAGGCCTAGTTTGTGGGTGTTAGGGTAGTGGATTTGGAATTTGGTCCAAAGGAGTGTACCCTAAGTCTTGGGGAGGATTTAAGGAATCCAAAAGGGTATCTAGATAAACCATTATTTTCTTGAGTTTTTTGGAGAATTTTGGAGAAAAAGACTGATTTATAACTAGTGAAGGCTACAAGCATAGAAGGGCTATTGGAGTGGATTGGTGGAAGATGACTTGACCAGAATTGGTAGATTGGTGGAACATAGTAGATGGACAATATTAAGATGTTATATGGTGTTACAATCAAGGTGGAAGACCTATTTCAATTTTTGACAAGATGGAGGCTCTAGGTGCACTGAGAGGCCTAGAACGGAGTTGGTGCCAAGAGAAGTTGGGATGAGAAGTTAGACAAAGTGAACTTGTTCAAAATGTCAGATGTGTTGATTCTCTAAATTCAGAGCACTCTATTTCACCCTTGAGTTGAGACTAACTCCTTGAGTAGATTCCAAGATGCTTGTAGAATCCTCAAGTTGAGTTGGGTTCCATGAGGGGTTAGTAGATGGCTTTGCATAAGATTTGCTAGGTTGAGAGCATTAGATACAAGTGAATACAATGTAGCACATAAATTTTGAATTCACTTAAATGATGAATTACACATGTGAACACATGTAGCACATAAAGTATACACATAAATTTTCTTAAGTCATGAAGCATACATGTAGCACATAGATTATAAAGCATGCACATGAATTCACTTAAGTCATGCACGTAGCCCATACACATGAATTTAGGTTATAAAGAATGTATTTGAATATACATGAATATAATTAAGGTATAAATTATACACCTGAGTACATACACATAAGCATATTTACATACTAAGAATGAATAAATGAGCACACAATTAACAAATTGGATCGAATATCAAGTTTCATATATATCAAAATGAACAATAATGTTGTACATATTTACATGTCAACATATCTAGATACAATGTGGCATATGCCATCTAAAAATGTGTCATATGACAATCTCAAAATAAGAAGTTCAACTACAAGTGTTTCTATGACATCCTATTCTACTGGTGGATCATCCAAATGCAACCTCTTTGAAGTACTCTTTGGCTCTGATGGATCTTGCATTCAAACACAAAAGTGAAACCCCAAGTTAGATTACTTAATTTGTATGGTTTCTACAAATAAAAAATAAAAATTCAGAATCATAGTCAACAATAATAAATAAAATTTAAAGGGTATGTGCAGGATCATGGTATGCCAAACTAGGCCCTTAAGTGGCAATGAAAATTCAGAAAATGAGGTTTAGGCAAGTTGACATAAAAATTTGAACAAGTTAAAAATATTATATAAAAAATATGTAAGAAGATAATCTTTAGAAAATTGGATTTAGTTTCTAAGAAACTGGCCTTTTTTGTAAAATAATTATTCTATATTTGAAAATTGAAAATTTCAATGTAGTAGTACGGAAATTTTAGGAAAAAAATAAGAATTAGGTGTATGTCTGACCACCTTAAACGCAATCAAATGATAATTTTTTTTTACAAGATTCTAGATATAAGTAGTAGACTCATGTCCTGATGTGACACATATTTTTTTGTTATTTTTTTCAAAGTAAATAATTAATTATGATTTTTCTTCTACAACTTTTTTGCAATACAAACACTCTTGTGTTTGACCATATTAACTTAGTCTAAACTTTATCAAATTGCAAATAAAAATAAAAATTATTGTAGTAGGGAAAGAATAGAATGTGACACGTGTTTTTGATTTCAAAAATTTTATACAATTTGAAAGTTATAGCTATTTTTCAATAAGTCTATCAATCAAGACTAGAAAGATAACAAGTAGATGTATGTCTAGCCACATTAAACAAAATAAAATGATAATATTTTTTTATAAGATTTTAGGGAAAAGTAGTAGACTCATGTACGGATGTGATGTATATATTTTTGTTATTTTTTCCAAGTAAATAACTAATTATGATTTTTCTACTACAAATTTTTCTGAATATTAAAACTCTCGTATTTGACCACCTTAACTTAGTCTAAACTTCATCAAATTGAAAGAATTATTTATTAATATTGTATTAGGTGAATAATAGAATGTGATTTATATTTCACATTTCAAAAATATTTTATTGTTTGAGAGTTATAGTTATTTTTCAAAGAGTCTATCAATCAAAACTTGTTTCTCACATCGCCACATTTTGGCATACCATGATCCTGCACATAACCTAAACTATAATTGAACTCTCATGTACCTCGCATCTCTGTCTTCTCACATAGACATGAGACCTAATATATGTGCATGGTAGTGAAGGAACAATGCCACCAATGTCAACTCCAACCTATATATGTTTGTGAACATGAGATTGATCTACGAGTTATAATATTTAATGTTAAATCCTTGGTGCAAATATATGTTTACAAAATAACTGAATTAACATTAAGACTTACCTTTTTTTAACTTTCTTCAAAAAAATTTGGCTAAGTCATTAGCGATACAAACCCTTGGCATTATATTTCCCTCAAACTAGGGTGACCTACAAAAGTCAAATAGATACTTCATACTATCATAACTTGATCATATTATATATGCTTGATAGTAAAAAAAACATAAATAAATTTAGAAACATATGTACCATGGGGCTATCACTGTGAATGTAGATGCCTATGATTCTATCATGGAAAAAGGATCTCATGACATCATCAGACACCACTCTCTATCAAATAAACTATGGAAATGAAAAATGGGTACCTACAACTGACAAGTATACATGTATGCATAAACAAACTAAATTACTTAATTACCTTCCCCTTATCAATTCTTGACACTTGCAACCCCTCACATTTTCCCCCAGTGGAAACTAGTGACACCTGCATCAGTATGTAATAAGATGATTGTAAAAATTAGAAAACACATGTACATATACTATTATAATAATTTAAGAAAACTAATGAGTACATTAAAACATATGTACCATGGAAGTGTCAAGGTCAAATGATATAGCCGAAAGCATGGACCCCTCCACCTGTGCCATCTCCTCCTCTATCATCAACTGAACATAAATGTAACACATAAAAAAGCATAAGTGAGAAATTATTATAAGAAAATTCTACTAAAAATACGAACGTTTAAAATTAAATACAATGTAAAAAGTGAACTATTTTCCCTTACCATAACAGTAGGAGTCCATGGCTCTGTATTCTCCTGATGGACATCTTCATGAGGTACTTCAGTGTCTGTAGTATGCTGTGTAGTATCATCCACCTTGAAGACATATTTATATGCATCATTATCATTCAGGGGACCTAAGCACAGATTCTTGCACATAATGCAAGTGTGGGGCACACAAACATGTGAGCTCATGGTGGATGTGGAAAGGCCACAAGCATCAGGATGAGGGGGCAAAAATGTCATGCTTTGTGTAACCAGCAGATCACTTAAGGTGTGAATGGATTGAATAGTCTATGAGCCGGCCTCAACAATAATATCAGGATGTTGCACTATAGGAGGTGGTGAAATCTCAGGAGAGGGGAGATATGTGTAGGATTTCACCCAGTATGCCCATTTCCTGTCATAAGTAGCACCTAAGCCTACACCCTAGTCTGGTCTCATACTCTAGTAATTGACCTTGTGACCGAGCATAAATTCAACATATAATTTTCTAATGAAATAAAATGGGACATCCAAATTGCTGTGAGGTGGTCTATCAAAAACCATCCACCAACAGTCCCAAAAGTTGTCATATATTACATCATTTCTAGACCATTTAATTGACAAATTGGGTTTTTTAGGGTCCACTTTTAGACCAGTTTTGGGATCCACAAAAAGGTTACATATGTCATGTTTTGTTATATTTAGGTTCATAACATGATCATAGTCAATCCCATTATCAAACTGGGTGTGCATGGAATCACGCCAAAGAAGTGCAACATTATGTTGTTCTATAAGTTTCTCCATGTCTTCAATAATGGAGTTCAATGAGGAAAACATGGGGCATAATGTGGGGATATTAGCATATATGGTTTGAAATCTTCTAAGATGATTTAGATTATCTCCTATGAGATCCTCTAAATGGCAAGGGTTTGAGACTGGTTCATCTTTTGAAAGTGGGGGATTGTTGGGAGGTAGTTCTAGATTATTTGTGGGATCATTGGGAGGGTTTTCTGATTGATTTGAGTCCATATCTGATTACAATTAGAACACAAATAGATAATTACAATCAATTTTAAAAATAATAGAAAAACTCATTTAAACCCTAATTTTATATAAAAAACTAAAAAAAATTATTTAAAAACATTAAAAACAATAAACACATAAAAATTGATCTTACCTAGTGATCTTTAGAAAATCACATATAGGATTTGATCAGATATCCAAAAGCCCTAAGCTATTAGAATAACTAAGAGGGGGGTGAATCAGTTATCCAGTGTCCCACAATTCAAAATATATAATCCAAAACAATTCTACTACTTCTGCTACTCGGTAAACATAAAATACTTTCACTGTCTGTGTTTTTAGTGATTGTTAGTCTAAACTTTATAATAGTTACCAATTAAATCTAACATGTAATATGCAAAGTATGATAACAAACAAATATCACAATCAACACATAACATAAGAGATTTAACATGGAAACCCTGTGAAGGGAAAAACCACTTGGGACCGACAACCCAAAATTGTTCACTCTTCTGAAGTGAGGTCGGTGAAGACCCAACCTTGTTAAGGGTTACAAACACATTGTTAGGTGTGACCTTGTTCTAGAGGATTTTAGACCAGAAGTTATCATCCAACCAGCAGTCACTCTGGGGTTGACAGGATAACAATGTTCACTCTATGAATGAAACATCAAAAGACTTTCATAGTCCACTCAGTTAAGAGATTTGAATATGTACAATGGTTAAAAATGTAACAATAGATGATCTACCTTAAAACAACTTCAATTTTCAGTTTACAGATCAATATTCAACTCATTCAAATATTTCTGATCAATATAACACTTCAGATTCAATACTATATCAACTTACTATCCGTCGGTAATTACTCTCTGTAGCTCAGTAATTGTTCTGCAGCTCAGTTCTTATTAACCAGTATGATTAGAATGCATGAAAACTTCTTCACACAATAATTCTGCAGTATCTTCTTCTTCTGGTTGTGAATCAATAATGAAACCATTGTCTCTTATATAGACAAGTAAATCATTTTCTTTTCCTCCATCAGATTTTTCCACTTAATCATATTCATAGATTTCGCCTCTTTAAGCTTCCTCGGCTGTTGTGTTAGTAACACGTTTCAATCTGCTCCATTAGATCCCTTTTGATTTATGTTAGCCGTCGATCTTCATAAAAAACCTTATCTGTTACCTCGATTTCATACACTTTACATCTCATCACTTTATCGACTAAACTGATCATTTAATTCCTTTCTGTTTTGCTCGGTTAACAAAGAAATGTGTCGGTGAACATAAGCTCAGTTAACACTACACTCAGTACACACTAAATTTCGTTGGTGTATACTAGAATGCTTTATTTACCAACAACACTACTTTGTGTCTTTCATCTCTATTCTTCATCATAGATGAATGCAACATAATAAAGTCAATTTCATCAAGTCATAGACTCATCAACAAGTTACTCAGTGTATTCCTTATCCTCATTTGTCATATACATCTTCCTCATGTAGATATTTCTTTTCTTCATCTCTTTCACCTTTCTTCAGATGTGTCGGTATAGTAACTTACAAGATAAGTATTGTCAAGCTAGTTGACATTAATGACAACATAATACTGATTTGATCATCTTGCATATCTAATCATCAAGTCCTCAGCAATCTTAAATTATAGATTCTTCATTCAAGTTCTAAATCAGTTGTAGTTGATCAATCTCTCCCTTTGGCATTAATGGAAACTCAAGTAATATGAAATGTACCATACACATACCAAACATGTATTCTAAAACCTTGTGATCAAATGTTGTACAAGCTCTCCCTAGCTTAATATGTTTAATCACTACATTACTCAATAGCATTATAAGATACGGCTTTGTCATTCTGTAGATATAACCTTTTCAGTTCTCAGGTTCCTTTCAGATTATCTCTCCCTTAGATAGTTATCATCGGTGCATATCTCCTTTTCCTTTTCATATTATTTATATCTCCCTTTGACAACAATGCCAAAGAAACAAATAAACAATAAGCTATGTAGTAGCTAAGTAACTCTCTGTTGTCCATTACATTCTCTGTATCGTCATATATTGATATCCTAATCTATTTCAGTTCTTCAAACTCAATCACAACCTTGAACAATATCCAAAGTGTGAACTATGTTGCATCAACATGAATGATCTTCTGATAAGATTAGGCTGATGCAACATCTAGATCACATTACTGGCTGATAAATAGGGGACAGACCCCAAGTCTAGTCCTCAAATATTCAAATGTGTCCTTCGGTAGAGGCTTTGTAAAAATGTCTACAAGTTGTTCTTTAGATGTAAAAAATTCTAACTTCACTTGCTTCTCTTACACTTGTTCTCTTAAGTAGTGATACTTAATTGATATATGCTTTGTCTTAGAGTGCATCATTGGATTCTTTGAAATATTAATAGCACTTGTGTTGTCACAGCATATGATCACCTGGCCAGTGATTACCTCATTCATTCCTTCCAACACTTGCTTGATATATGCAATGTTTGAGCAATTAGTAGCAGCAGCAACATACTCTACTTTAGTTGTAGACTGAGAAATACAAGCCTGCTTTTTACTTGTCCAGGTTACAAGTCTTTCACCAAAGAAAAATGCTCCTCTGGTGGTACTTTTTATGTCATCCACATTTCCAGCCCAATCAGCATCAGCATAAACCTTCAACTCAAACTTGCCTTCCTTAGGATACCATAATCCATAATCCTCTATCTTTTTCAGATATCTTAAGATCCTTTTAGTAGCAATCATGTGTGAGTCTCTAGGATTAGTAGAATATCTAGCAACAATTCCCACAACATGTGCTATATCTGGTCTACTGTGAACTACATACATGAGCTTACGAATCATGGATCGGTAAAGTGTCTAGTTTACCTCTATAGTTTCATCTTCATTTGTTAATTTACTTCCAGTAGCCATCGGTGTTCCCACAGGTTTAGCATCTTCCATGCCAAATGTCTTCAAGACTTCCTTTATGTACTTGGACTATGTGATGAATATCCCATCACTCTGTTGAATCACTTGTAATCGAAGAAAGAATTTAATCTCTCCGAACATAGACATTTCAAGCTCATTCCTCATGTCATCAGCAAAAAATTTACATACATGATCTTGACCTCCAAAAATAATATCATCAACAAAAATTTCAACAATAATAATAGTGTCATCAGTATCACCTTTCATATACAAATTGTTGTTCTCACTAGTTCTTACAAATCCAATACTTAACAAGTAAGTATGAAGTCTTTCATACCATGCTCTCGGTGCTTGCTTCAAACCATATAAGGCTTTGTGTAATCTACATACCATGTTTCTGTTGTCTGGATCAATGAATCCTTCAGGTTGTTCTATGTAGACCTCTTCTTCAAGTATACCATTTAGAAATATTGACTTCACATCCATTTGATAAATCTTAAATTTCTTGTGTGTAGCATATGCAATTAGCATTCTAACTCCTTCCAATCTAGCAACAGGTGAAAATGTCTCACCATAGTCAATGCCTTCTTCATGAGCATATCTCTTCCATACCAATCTCACTTTATTTCTTGTCACTTCACCATTTTCATTCAGTTTGTTTATGGATATCCATTTAGTATCGATAACATTCTTATCTTTAGGTTAGGGTACTAAGGACCAAGTTTTGTTTTTCTCTATTTGTTCTATTTCCTCCATTGCATTAACCCATTCTTCATTTTCTAATGCAACTTTCACATTCTTTGGTTCAAATTCACAGACTAGACATGTACATTGTCTTGTTTTGCTTCTTGTCTATATTCTAGCTTGTCTATTTCCAATAATTTGTGTCTCAGGATGACGTCTTCTGACAAAACTAGCTAGTAATCAATTTCTTCTTTCTTGTTCATCTTGTTCAGGTTCATGTGCTTTCTCGATAGCACCATCTTGTTCGTCAGTTTCCCTTTCTTGTTCCTTGGGGTTATTTTCTTGTTGACGGGTTATCACAAGTTGTGACTTTGGTAGATAGTCAGGAAGTTCAATGTACGTGAATCTACCATAGTCTTATAGTTCCTTTCTTTCTTTTGTGTTCTTTCATCAAACTCATCAACACGGACATTAGTACTTTCAATCATCTTATTTGTAACCTTATTCAGACATTTGTATGCTTTACTCTTAGTATAATATCCTAAGAATATTCTTTCATCACCTTTAGAATCAAATTTCCCATTTATCTAATCTTTCAAAATAAAACATTTTCTTCCAAAAATCCTAAAATAAATTACAGTAGGTTTGTGTCCAAACCATAGCTCATAAGGTGTCTGGTTGGTGTCCTTCTTCAGTTGTACTTGGTTAAGCACATATACAGCTATGCTGACAGCTTCCCTCCAATGTGTCTGAGAAATATTCTTTTGCAGCATTAGTGTTCTAGCATAGTGAATGATTGACCTATTCCTTCTTTCAGCAATCCCATTTTGCTGAGGTGTTCTCAGTGTAGAGACCTATCTCTTAATACCATTCTCATTATAGAAATTAGTAAATTCATTAGAGATAAATTCACCTCCTCTATCAGATCTTAAGCATTTAGTTTCTTTTCCAGTCTCTTTTTCTACCTTCACCTTATACCATTTAAACATCTTAAAAGCTTCAGATTTCTCTTTCAGGAACATAATAGTCATCAGTCTAGTATAGTCATCAACAAAGAGAATAAAGTATCTATCACCATAGTAGCTCTGAGTTCTCATAGGACCACATAGGTCGGTATGAACCAACTCAAGTATCTTCTTTGTTGTGTAGTCTTTTCTTTTAAAATTGGACTTAGTCATCTTACCTTTCTAACATTCATGGCACATAGCATGATCCGGTTTTGACAAGTTAGGCAACCCTCTAACTCTTTTCTTCTTACTAATCTTGATCATGTTATCAAAATTCACATGACATAACCTCTTATGCCACAACCATGCATCTTCATATTTCATTAATAAACAAGAAGACTGATCAATATCAAGATAAAATAGATTACCTCTAGATTGTGTACCGGTTCCAACAACTCTTCCTCCATCATCATAGATTCTTACCTTTCTTCTCTCAAAAGCAAGTTGGTGGCCTGATTTATTCAGTTGTGCCACACTTAACAAATTGTAGTTCAGTCCATCTACCCAGTATGCATTCTCACATTTTATTCTATCATTAATCATCAATGAACCTTTACCTCTCACCATACAAGGTGCATCATTTCCCATTCTAACAGATCCACCATCATATTCATCAAGTAGATCAAATTTCTCTATATCACCAGTCATATGATGTGTACAGCCACTGTCTATGATCCATGTATCATTTCTGCTTACTTTAGATACCAGTGTTGTTTCTTCATGTTTCTCTTCTTCCTCTGAATCATCTTTCATAGCAACAAATACTACTTATAGATCATCATCAATGTCAGATTCAGATTCAAATTCTTTGGCTATGTAACATACCTTTTTCCCTTTGTCATAGCTATCTCGGTTGTCTCTATTTTTGTGTCTGTAGCCTTTGTTGACTCTTCTCCCATAGCTTCCTTTGGATCGGTCTTTGGATCTATCATCATCTTTCTTATTCAAACATCTAGTAGCGATGTGGCCAACTTCTTTACAATTAAAACATGCTAAAGGTAACTTGCCTCTATGCCTTACCTTACCTTTGGGTAATCTTCTAGCCATAAGAGCTTCAAACTCATCAAGTTCATCATCGATATTACTGTCACTATCATTATTCTTATCATTCCTTCTACTAGACTTACTAATCTTCAAAGAAGATATGAAAGTGGATTCAACAGAAGGTACAACACTATTGTCAAAGTTATTCAATTCAAAGGTTGTAAGCTTACCGATTAGAGTGTCAAGAGTGAGGTTGGATGTAGCCCTTGTTTCATGAATTGCATAGATCTTGATCGCATAAACTAGCAGAAAAGTTCTAAGAATCTTGCTTATTACTGTTTCATCGTCAATAAATCCACTGGATGCTCTAATAGCATGTACTACCTCTTTTAGTCTATTTGTATATTGCACAATGTTTTCACCTTCTTTCATCTTCATATCACCAAATCGACCTGTTAGGCTTTTTGCCTTGGCTCTTTTAACATTCGCATCTCCACTGTATATTAGAGTCATCTTGTCTCACATCTTCTTGTGTGCTAGAAAGTAGTCACACTTCTGTGAATCATTACATTCAAGAACACTCAACAGTGAGGTCTCAAATATCGGTTCACAGCTCTCTATTCATGGAGTGCAAAGGTTGTGTATGAGGCCCTCAAATTGACCTTATTAACCCATGCAAGTACACCAAGAAACAAGAGATTCAAGGATGAGAAGCAAGAATGCTAATCTCCATTGATCTTCAAGTTATTGCATGTAAATGAAACTAATCTAGATGATAGCAATGCAAAGAAGAAAACTATTCTATTGAAATGGAAGTTTTACTCTCCTTTGCTAATTAAACTATATGAAGTTTAAGCTAAAACAATGAAAGAGACTAAGCTAAGATGCTATGAAGATTAAACTAATATGTAAATGTGAAAGCTAAAATGAAATGATCTTCAAAGCTCCAATGTCGCCAAGAAAACCTGTAGTATAACAATACTATGAAAATTCTGGATCTGAAATGAGAAGGAGAGGATTCCTTATATAGGAAAATGTGGAGGAGAATGCATCCTCAAGAGCAATGTGGGAAAAATTGAAAAAGAGGAAACAAAGCTCATTTTTTAGAAAGTGTGGAGAGAAAAGGAATTTTATTTATTTTTAATTATTTGTTTCCCTTTTTCATCACAAAAGAGCTTCAAGAGGATTATTTATTTATTTATTTAAAAAATTGTTTCTCTTTTAATTAAATAAGATAACATTATATATTTAAAAGGGAGATATTATTAAAACAAGATAAAATCATTTAATTAAAAGAGATTTTAATTAAATAAAATTATTTTATTTAAAAGATATTTATTTCAATTAAATAAGGCTATTTTATTTATTTAAGAGAGAATATTTCTTTTAGTTAAATAAATTGATCAAACCTTAGGAAATATTGAAATGATTGAACTAATTAGGATTGATCAAAGGAATTGATTTGAATTTTGCAAAGTATTGATTCAGGAATTTGATAATTTAATAAATGGGGTCCAAAGTCTACGTGACCATTTTAGGGTGTATACACTTCTTAGCTGTATCACAATCCTTGATGTCTTCAAATTCGGCATCGGTATAGGCAGCAACAAGTTCCATCATAGTAATATTGTGTTCATGCCTATCCTTCAGTTGGTCAAGAGTTAAGGGACTAGTGGGTGGTTCAACATAGCCATTCTCCATCAGTTCTAGTGCAGAATATCCAATTCCAGATATGTGCAACTTCATCCGGCTTTGCCATACTATGAAGTTATCTTTGTTTAGCTTTGGCACTTCCCTCGTATACATCTTGAGACCTTTTTGCTGGAGTCCTTAAAACTCTGTTCTAAACAACCGTAGCTCTGATACCAATTGTTAGAATAACTAAGAGAGGGGTGAATCAGTTATCCAGTGTCCCACAATTCAAAATGTATAATCCAAAACAATTCTACTACTTCTACTACTCGGTAAACATAAAATACTTTCACTGTCTGTGTTTTTACCGATTGTTAGTCTAAACTTTATAATAGTTACCGATTAAATCTAACATGCAATATGCAAAGTATGATAACAAACAAATATCACAATCAACACATAACACAAAAGATTTAATGTGGAAACCCTGTGAAGGGAAAAACCACCTGGGACCGGCAACCTAAAATTGTTCACTCTTCTGAAGTGAGGTCGGTGAAGACCCAACCCTGTTAAAGGTTACAAACACACTGTTAGGTGTGACCTTGTTAGAGGATTTTAGACCAGAAGTTATCATCCAACTAGCAGTGACTCTGGGGTTGACAGGATAACAATGTTCACTCTATGAATGAAACATCAAAAGACTTTCATAGTCCACTCGGTTAAGAGATTTGACTATGTACAATGGTTAGAAATGTAACAATAGATGATCTACCTTAAAACAACTTCAATTTGCAGTTTATAGATCAATGTTTAGCTCATTCAAATATTTCTGATCAATATAACACTTTAGATTCAATACTATATCAACTTACTATCCATTGGTAATTACTCTCTGTAGCTTGGTAATTGTTCTGCAGCTCGGTTCTTATTAACCAATATGATCAGAATGCATGAAAACTTCTTCATGCGATAATTTTGTAGTATCTTCTTCTTCCAGCTATGTTTCAATAATGAAACCAATGTCTCTTATATAGATGAGTAAATCATTTTCTTTTCCTCCATCAGATTTTGCCACTTAATCATATTCATAGATTTTTTCACTTTAAGCTTCCTCGGCTGTTGTGTCAGTAACACATTTCAATCTGCTCCATTAGATCCCTTTTGATTTATGTTAACCATCGATCTTCATAACAAACCTTATCTATTACCTCGATTTCATACACTTTACAGCTCATCACTTTATCAACTAAACTGATGATTTAATTCCTTTCTATTTTGCTCGGTTAACAAAGAAATGTGTCGATGACCACAAGCTTGATTAACACTGCTCTCGGTATACACTACATTTTGTCAATGTATACTAGAATGCTTTATTTATCGACAACATTGCTTTGTATCTTTCAGCTCTATTCTTCATCATAGATGAATGCAACATAATAAAGTCAATTTCATCAAGTCATAGACTCATCAACAAGTTACTCAGTGTATTCCTTATCCTCATCTATCATATACATCTTCCTCATGCAGATATTTTTGTTCTTCATCTCTTTCACCTTTCTTCAGATGTGTCGGTATAGTAACTTACAAGATAAGTATTGTCAAGCTAGTTGACAACAATGACAACATAATACTGATTTAATCATCCTGCATATCTAATCATCAACTCCTCAGTAATCTTAAACTATAGATTCTTCATTCAGGTTCTAAATTAGTTGTAGTTCATCAGAAGCCACTTTCAATGTTCTCACAATGAAAATGTTGAATGCGGCTGGGCTATGTAAATATAAATTAGTGGCAAAAATTGGATATCCGATATAAAATTGGATATCCAATTTTATCAAATATCTGATAATATCGGATATCCGATTAGGCCCATGTTTTGACTTTTGTCTTGGCCAGGTAAACTAACACTGAGGCCTACTAAAAAGTCAACAAATGGATTAGTGTGCTTTTGGATGAGTGAAAAGTTTATATTTTTTCATTGCTATACTTTTTGGCATACCATGATCGTGCACATACCCAGCCTCCACCATAATTTCTAGCACTCTCCTGCATACTAGTGTCGTGAACAATGATAAGGATATTTTGAATACCATGATGGATTTTTTCTCTTCTCTTCTATCTAAAGATAATTATTTATCTCTAGCAGACCAAGATCTCCTTCTTGTATCTATTCCCCCCTTGCTAGATGAGAGAGCTAATAAGATGTTTATTTCCATCCCTTCATTGGAAGAGATTAAAAGAGTGGTTTTTTCTTTTGAAGGTGAGAAATATCCAAACCCAGATGGATTTCCTTTATTTTTCAAAAGTTTCGGGGCATTGTTGGGTTGGAAATTGGTTATGTGGTCAAGGAGTTCTTTTGATCTAGATCTCTTCTGAAGGAATTGAATGCTACATTTATTATTCTCCTTCCTCAAAACCCTAGTGGGGATATAGTGGATTCCTTTAGGTCGATTAGTCTTTTCAATTTAATCTATAAGATCTTCTCCAAGGTGTTAACACTAAGATTTCTTTCTATTCTACCTAATATCATCTCTCCTCAAGAGAGTGGTTTTTTTTTGGGTCGATAGATTTTGGATTCTATTATCAAAGTCCATGAAGTGATTCACTCCTCTCTTGCCTCTCATAATCCTGGTTTTATTCTGAAATTGGATCTTTCAAAGGCCTATGATAGGGAGGATTAGGCTCTATTGTTTAAGCTTCTTAAGGCTTTTGGTTTTTGTGATAAACTCATTCAATTGGTTAATCAACTCATCGGTACCGCTACTACTGTTGTGAATGTTAATGGGTCATCTTCCATATTTTTCAAACCTTCCAAAGGGCTTCACCAAGGTGATCCTTTATCTCCTATCATTTTTTCTATTATAGCAGAGTGTCTTGGGCGTTTCTTTCAAAGTTTGGTGTCGAAGGGTTTGGTTAAAGGCATAAATCCTTCTTTGATAGTGAATATTGTTCACATGAGAATTTTGTCAATGACACGATGATTATGGGCTCTTCTTCTATTTGTGAAGCCAACAATGTGAAGAAATCTCTCTCTTTCGTCCACTGCTACAAGTCAATCTATCAATTAGGAGAAGAGTTTTTTTAATTTTTTATTAACATACTCTTGGATAGACAACATAGAATAGCCAAGATCATTGGTTGCTCTATTAGTAAATTTCCTGCTACTTACCTAGGACTCCCTATGGGTGTTAAGCCAAATTATTCTTTTTGGTTAAATATTATGGAGATTCAATATAAAACTTGCTAGTTGGAAATGTGTTCTTTTGAGTCAAGTTGTAAAACATAAACTCTTGCAAGAACCTTTGCAAAGTCTTCCTATCTATGCTTTGAGTCTTTTCAAAATTCCTTCTAAATTTTTTGATATTATTGAAAAAATCCAGAGGAATTTCCTTTGGTCTAGAGTCAAGGGTAGAAAAAGACTGGCTTTGGTTGCCTGGGATAAAGTGTGTAAAACCAAAAAAATAGGGAGGCTTGGGGATTCATCAAATTAGGGTGGTTAATAATGCCTTATTGGCCAAAAATATCTGGAGGATCTATGGTGAGCAGGAGGAATGGAGGAAAATCATTCATAAGAAGTATCTATTCCATTTCACCCATATTTTTTTTATTTTCTAACACCAAAAGTAAGGATTAATGACTCAGCTATTTGGAATAGTATCCAATAAGATAAAAGTACAACTCTCATTGGGGTGAAGTCGATGCTAGGTAATGGTTGCAAAATTAAGTTTTGGTAAGATTGTTGGCTAAAGATCTCTCTACTTTCTTCTAACCATAATATTTAACCTCTTATTGAGGAGTGTATCTAGAGATTAGGTCCCTGGGTGAGTAATTATTGGAGGAATCAGTCATGGGTTGGTCTAGGGCTTGTGGATGATTGCCTCAAACCTTTGATCCTCGATCTTAATGTGTGGAGACTTGAGCCATCATTGGAGAATGATTTGATATGGGCCTCTCATCTATCTAGGTCCTATACTGTTGCCTTGACCTCAACTCTTCTTTTGGATCATTCAGATCCTCCCCCGTTCTTGGCTAAGTTTTGGGATAAGAGGTTGATTCCTAAAATTAACTCATTTTATTGGCTGGTTTTATAGAATAAGATTTTGAATCTAGATAATCTTCAAAAAAGAGGGATGATATTGGTTAATCACTATTTTCTTTGTATGAAGGAGGTCAAAACTTTCTTCCATTTAGTTGTTTCCTATCATTTCTCGTGGGAAGTTTGGAACATTGTTCTGCTTGTATTTGGAACCAACGTTGTGTTTTCTTTGGCTACATGCATGATGTTTTTATTCAATGGAGAAATGCAGATGTGGGAATTGATATAAACCTTTGGAATATTATTGCTCCTCATGTTATTTGGAAAATTTGGAGAGGGCATAACGACAGGGTTTTCAGAAATAATTCTTTGCCTCCTTCTGTGGTTGTGAAAAAATCAAAAGAAGTATCAAGGAGAATTGTACTACTATGATAGGTGAGAAACTAGATTTCTATGCTGGAAAAAACCTTTAAAAATTTACCAAAGCCTCTAAGTCTTTATGGGAGAATGATATTTGTCTCTCTCTCCAAAAGGTTGTATTAAAGTCAATTTTGATGGGACCTCTAAGGGAAACCTGGATCCTGCTAGGTGTGGTGGGATTATTAGGGATGATGAGGTGAACTATCATGTTGTCATGGCCTTCCCTATAGGTATTTAGTCTAACTATGTGGCAGAAGCAATGGGCCTTCTCTAGACCTTAAAACTTATTGATTTATCCAAATGTAATAAAATGTGAATCGAGGGTGATTCTATGAATATTTTAGAATGCATCAAGGGAAAATCTAAACCATCGTGGACTATTAAATCCTTTATTAAAGATTCTTTTGCAATTATTAATACTTTTCAAGATGTATTGATCTCACATGTGTATCATGAGGCTAATGGGACCACTGACACTATGGCTAACTTGGCTATCAAATCGGAGGCTATCATGACTTGGCATGGCAACAGTAATCTCCATGTTGATTTGAAAGCTAAGGTGGAATATGATAAGATTCATAGTTGGAGGGCATTTGGTGTATCTTCATAGTAATAATGACAAGACATATTTTAATTAAGGGTTGTAATTTCATTATGAAAAGTTTCAGCTTTCCCAAGATTGAGAGTTGAAGACATGAGTTCATTAGAGTGGTGACTAATTTTGCCTTTTTCATTGTTTTTGTTTTTGTGCATGCCTCTTGCTGAGAATCCTTTCTGGTTTGAAGGTGTTGCAACTAGTATGGGTCGGGAGCTAAATCGTTGGGAACCCAAGAACTGTAATAACTGGAAGGATGAGAAGGAGGTCTAGGATAAGATGTGTAAAGGTGGGAATACTCCTTTTATGGAAATATTACATTGGTTTGATGACGAGGTCATCAAAATATTTTTTGAAATTTGGAAGCATGGAACTATGAATATTGGGGGAATGGAGGTCAAGATTACTAAGGACCTCATTGTTGAAGTCTTAGGCTTAAGTATGAAAGGGATGGAATTTAACAAGGATAAGAAGATCTCCTACAATTCCATTCAACATTTTCCCAAGGATGAAGAGGAAGCAAGTAATCTGATCAAGGATTCTAAGGGGTGCTATCATGTCAAGAGTTTCAAGGAAATATGGTCTAATGTTATGGTGGCCATTATGGAGTATATTACCCTTGATGGAAGGTACACACAAGCCCATTCTTACCATTTTGTTCTTCTCTATCATTTTAGGCATAAGGTTAGGTTTTCCTTTCCCTTCTATTTTCTTAGGTCTCTCTGCCAAAGCATTGTTGGACATAAAAGAAAAGAGAGTAAGAATGTTCATCATGAAGGTCTTATTCTACTTATTGTGGATCATGTCAAGAAGATTGTTGCTCTCATTCTGATTCCTCCTTATATTCTGGATGGTGGTTCTTCTAAGAGTTTGGGAAAAAGATGTAGGAATGATGTGTGCAAGGAGGGGTCAGCCTCTAAAAAGTTGAAATTTGTGAAGAAAAGTGGCATGGAGACTGAATAAGAGGGGGAAAGTGTCAAAGGGTTTTTCAGATATGAAAGGGCATTCTCAAAAAAGAACCGATGATGATAGTAAGGACACTCTGTATGTTATTGGTAATGAGTCAGAAGTGGAGAGTGCTAAAAATATTAAGACCACTATGGAAATGGAAGAGCAGAATGACCCTGGTGATGAGAAAGTTCCTATCTTGGTAGATTATGATAGTTCTATTGACCACAATGTTCCTCTCTCCCTGCACAATGAAGCCACCATGGATGTGTTGTCAAACAAAAAGGGCCAAGAGGTGAGACTTGAAGAGACTATTCTGGAAAAGGAGATTCCCTCCTCTTCTAGAAATATTCCTTTCCTAGAGGTTGTTGACATGTAGGAGAGAAATGTTCAGCTTCTCAAGGAAGACCTCAAGGATAAACTTGATCCCTCGTTTGGAGTCCCGCAAATGATAAAATCTATGTCTATGTACTCCTTCCATTTGGTTAAATGGGTTTTTCATGAAATCAAGGCTCTGAGTCTTAACTTGAGATCTCTTACTACCAAAGTTAATAATATCCAGGAGAAGCTGGACATTGGGTCTAATTCAAAGGACAAAGATGTGGAGAATAGGGAAGACAAGGAGATGAGGCTATGTGCAGGATCATTGTATGCCAAAAAGTGGTTATGTGAAAAAGAAGTCCTGATTGATAGACTCTTTGAAAAATAACTATAACTTTCAAACAATATTAAATTTTTAAAATCTAAAATATTCATCACATTCCATGCTTCACCTAATACAATAATAATAAACAATTATTTCAATTTGATGAAGTTTAGACTAAGTTAAGGTGGTCAGACACAAGAGTTTTTATATTCAGGAAAATTTATAGCAAACAAATCATAATTGACTATTTACTTGGAAAAAATATATAGAAAAATATACATCACATCTAGACATGAGTCTACTACTTTTATCTAGAGTCTTATAAAAAATATTATCATTTGATTTGTATAATGTGGTCAGACATACACCTACTTGTTATCTTTCTAGTCCAAATTGATAGACTTACTGAAAAATAGCTATAACTTTCAAAATGTATAACATTTTTGAAATCCAAAACATGTGTCACATTCTATGATTTTCCTACTACAAGAAAAATAAAAAAAATTTTCAATTTGATAAAGTTTAGACTAAGTTAACGTGGTCAGACACGGGAGTTTTTGTATTCTGGAAAAGTTGTAGAAGAAAAATCATAATTAATTAATTACTTAGAAATAAATTACAAAAATAAGATGTGTCACATCCAGACATGAGTCTACTACTTATATCTAGAATCTTGTAAAAAAAATAATCATTTGATTGTGTTTAAGGTGGTTAGACATACACCTAGTTATTTTTTCCTAAAATTTTTGTACTACTATATTGAAATTTCAAAACTTCAACATATAGAATAATTGATTTTCAAAAAAATCCTAGTATCTTAGAAACTAAATTAAATTTTCTACAGATTCTCTTCTTACATATTTTTGATAGAATATCTATAACTTGTTCAATTTTTTGTATCAACTTGCCAAGACCTGATTTTCTAAATTTTCATTCCCACTTAAGCGCTTAGTTTGGCATGTACCCTGATCCTGCACATACCCATGAGTTTGTTGCTGGCTAAAGTGGATAAAATAGAGTATACCCTCAAGAAGATTATCTTTGATAACAATCTGTTTATGGGGACTATGGTCAACTGCATCAACAACATCAAGCAAGAGTTGAATGTGGGTTCTCCTATGAAGATTGCTGATACCAAAGATGATGATGAGGACTAGACTAAGTCAGGAAAGTGTACCAAATCTTCTAAGAAGAAGAAAATATATGATAGTATTCTCGAGCTCTCTAATCTCAATGCTTCCATTACAAAGATGTCTGATGTTAAAAAAGACATGGAGGCAACTCTATCGAAGTTTACCTAGTTTCTTGATGTTTTGTGTTTTTTGTTTTTGTCTATGTTTCTATTGTTGGGTGTCCATTTCTGGTTATTGGTTTTTGACTAGTTTTGTTGTTGGGTTTCAAGTCTGCTGGTGGGATTTTTTACAACCGGGTGAACCCACAATAGTGGGTTACACTTTTTTAGACATGTTGATTTTTGCTGAAATGACACATTTTTAGAAAAATATGATGATTTAAGCCTTGAGAGGTTATATTTGAAAGAATTAGTTACAAATGGTTAGCTCAAAACCTTTGAAATATAAAAAACATTGATATAACATCTATACTCCTCATTCACACCTACAATGGAGTCTCCTTCGCAACTATTAAAATGCTGACAAAAAATCACTTTGACTTTATCTTTTGGTAGATCAAATGAATCTATTTGAAAAACCTATCTATGCAGTAAGGTACTACTGAGAATAATCTTTCCAATGATAATAATGTTAATATATATTAATTTTATTATGACTTTGTATTTTTAGTTTTACTAAACATAGATATTTCATCGTATGTCTACCTCTATGTTTGACACTTATGGAAAAATAGTAAATGAGAGAAAAAAAATTCTAAAAAATATCTATGCCCTAGGCATTGAAGGTATCTTTCTATCAAAAAAAAGAAAAAAGAAATTGGATAAATGCACAACAAGTTATAAACTATGTAGTCAAGGTATGTCAAAATTATGGTTTAGTCAACTTCAAACTTTAATAAAATATGAAATAATCATGATAATGTTGTCAAACCAATTGCATGCCCTCTGTATGGATGTTACAAAATGAAATTTGAAAGAATCACATTGATATCTATTTTAGGAAAAAAGTTATGCTCTATGAAAACAATGTAACTCTTTGAAAATGGCGTTTTCAACAACATACCAGTTTTCATGGGAGAAAGAAAAAATGATTCAAATCAATTCAAAATAAAAAATAAAAAATATATTTATCATCTAAACAAAAAATCCTAAAAGACTCTAATTTACTTCATCTTCCGATTTCAAACGGTTTAACGACAATATGCATCTGAATCTGAAAGTTTTTTTCAAAGTGTAGAGTTCAGTGTCCGTTCAGGCAAAAAAGTGTAACCCACTATTGTGGGTTCACCCAACCCAGTTTCTTTTTGGTAGGTATAATGTCTAACCTTTCATTGTAATTTTGTATGGGGTTTCAGGTCCCCCAAAACCTATTTTGACTAGTAATCAAAAACATCATAACATTTTTTTAATTAGCTATCATTGAGTGCAAAATCCCATGTGTAGTTATAAAAATATACATAAAATATATTCCCACTACAAATCCTTTTTCGTTATGAGAAATAAGTTTTTCCAAAATATGCTTTAGTTTATTGACCATCACCTTTGAAAAAAATTTGTACATAGTAAATTGTAGAGACTTATGGGTCCATAGTTAGACATAGTTTGGGGATAAGCCACCTTGGGGATGAGATCAATATAGGTAGAATTGAATTTTTTAATTACCTTCCTCGTTTTGAAAAAAATATCTCACCGGAATAAAGATATCATCTCCTATGATATCCTAATACTCCAAGCAGAAAGCTAGAGGAAAGCTATCAGGTCCAGGTGACTTAAAGGCTCCAAAAGAGAAAACAATATTTCTAACTTATTGAGAATAGACATGTTTATATGGGTTCTTGTTATCCACCTCATTTATTATGCAAGAGATAACCTCCAAAAAACCATTAGGGTTGGAGAAGACATCATTCGCATTACCCTAAGTATTATTAAGAAATTCAGTACCTCACTAGAAATATCCTCTTCATTCTCCACAATATTATCATTGGGTAACAAAAAAATTGTGATTTTATTCTCGCTTCTATGTTTTAGGGTATATTGATTAAGAATCTAGTATTTTTATCTCCTTTTGTGATCAATTGAATTCTAGATTTTTGCTTCCAAAAAATTTCCTTTTATTTATTGAGTTTGACTTGTTGTTCTCTTATGACTCTTTCTTGCTGACAAATATTCATATCATTTTATCTTTTCTTCATTCTCCCTTGTATGTCTATTAGCTTATCCATAATTTCTTTTTTCCTTGAGAAAATATTTTTAAATGAAGAATGGTTCCATCCTCGAACTTTATCTTTGATGATTTTAAGTTTTTTGCAAACTTGGATCATTGGGGAATCAATAGTAGGGGTATTCCACCAATATTAAACCAATCTTTGAAAATTTGGGTGAGTAATCCACATGATTTCAAATCTAAAAGGTGATGATAATTTTATTTTACCATCTTTCCAATCCAATAAAAGGGCACTATGATTTGATCTAGTTCTTGGGTGACCCATAAGATAAAAATCTATGAGATTTGACCAATTAGAAGAGAGGAAGAATCTATCCAATATTACCTATATAAGACTATTCCCCTATCTTCTATTAGATGAAGTGAATTCAGAACTATGGAGATCAATATCCATCAAATCAATGGAGGTAAGGAAATCCCTTACGACCAACATACTTTCACTCAAATATTTAGTGCCATGTGACTTCTCTGAGAGAAAGAGGGGAGAGTTAAAATCATCCCCCATCATCAACTTAATAGATTTGTTCCTAAAACCATATATTATTAACAATCTTCCTAAAACCTTCTTTATTTATTTTAATTTCCTGAAGGATCAAGATATCAACTTTGTTCTCTAGCATTGCACATTTCAACATGTTTATTCTGGATATTTAAGCTCCTCATATTCTAGGATAGAATCTTCATGATAAAATTTCATAACCAAGAAAACCAAAATAGAATAACCCCAACATAGATTTTTGAACCACTCCCCAAGAAGTGGGGTCCTCATATTTTAGTTTTCTTAAAATTAGAGAAACCCTCTATGGTTCTCTTCTCACCACTTGCTACCTTATTCTCTATCTCTCTTTCTCTTCCCTCTTTTGCATTGGCCTACCCTGTTGAAATCCACTACCCACATCTGGTTTTTTCATTCTATTACATTTCCCTCCTCCAACATTCCACTCAAGTTTGGTACCATAATCCCCATCAAATAGTTTGTACCCTTTTTTGGAAGGAGTCAAGGAGAATCCTAATAGTGGAAGATATATCTTCAAGTCACTAGCTGTCTTAGGAGTCACAACATGGTTTTTTGTCTCCTTGTTTTACTTGGATTCCTTTTTATTAGTGAACTATTAAAACACCATCATTTCTTGTAGAGGCTTATGGGAAGCAACCTTATTGTGTTCCTGAGTATGGGTCTTCTGTTGGAAACTGCAATTGAAACAATTGTTGTATTGTCATTGATGTCAAACCTTAATTGGTAAGACTATTGCTACTTAGGAGAGTACTATATCTATTTGAGTGTTGCTAAGGGGATAGGCAAGGTTGGTAACAATAGCACCTAAGGAAAGGTTGAGTTATCTTGATACTACAAAGTGTACTTGACTATGTTGCACAATGATGAGATAATGTATTGTTTATATTAGTAAGACTAAAGACTAAACTAGTAGGCTTGACCGAGAAAAGAATGGAAAAATCATGTTTAAGTCGAGTAATGTTAGTGTCGACCGAGTAAATGTAAGCCAAGAAAAATTATAGTGTCGACCAAACAACAGTTAATTGCCGAGGAAGATAGTGTAGGCCGAGGAAACTATTTTAGTAATGACCGAGCTTTCTACATGAAGACTAAGTAGACAATCACAGTATTGACCAAGCATCAACAATTTTATATTTGAAGAGAATTTAATTTTGGAGCCAACATTGTTGAATTATTGGATTATGTAAAATGTGTTGACTTTATTTATTGATTGTTTGGAAGCATTAAATGCATTGTAAAATGTTTTATTGTAAATCTTTAAGAGATTTGAGATGATTCTAAAAAAGGAGCCGAAGAACACATGAAGTAGGTAGATTCAATGAATCTGACCTAACCGTAAGATCTACAAATGAGATTGAGCGGAAAAAGATGAAATAACCTAATTGAGGAAAGTATAAAGGGAACCTGAGCATTTGGATATGTATGTGCATAAGGAAGAACAAAGAATGCTGGAAGAGGAAAGTTTTATTGACTGAATAAGCAGAAAAGGCTGAAGGAGAATTATGGTGATTACTTGAAGAAAAGTTCTGAGCAGATCAGAGATGGAAATGACAAAGTTTCAAAGTCAGTAAACCAACATTAGTGTACGGAATGGGATCTGATATTTGCAAAGTAAGTTTTATATTTTTTAGATAATATTGCTACTACTTTCTAACCATTGTAATAGTCAAAATCCTTTTAACAGAGGTTGACCTAATAGTCATATGTTAAATCCTTTGAACAAGGTTTCATTCTAATGGAGTGTATGTAAGTCCTATGACTAGGCTCACTTTTAACAGGGTGATTGAAATCCTTTAACTGAGTCACACCTGACAGTGTGTATTGTAACCTTTAAAAGGTTGGCTTTTTACCGAGCTCACTTTAGAAGAGTGAAAATAATAGTAGCATGTTACAAAGTGGTTTTTCCCAAATTGGGTTTCCACTATAAATCCTGGTATTAATACTTGTGTGAATGTTTTGATTTGAACATTACTATGTTTTTCAAGTTAAGTTACAGCTGGGTAGTGGACTGCATTGTTAGATGTTTCTATTATTGAATCAGTGATGATTGAGTTTGTTTTGGTTATTAGATCTAATTTAAGAAAAAAAATTTGAGATTTTTTTATACATCAGGACCTAAGAACAACTGATTCACCCCCCCTCTCTATTTTTCTAAATCATATTAACAATTGGTATCAAAGCTTTGTTTCTTATTATTAGCGTTGATAGAATCAAGTTTAAAGGGGCTTGAGAAAATGATCAGGATGTATAAGAAGGAGGTATTGAAGCTGAACAAGGAAAACTTCCCTACATGGCAAAGCTTAATGAAGCTACATTTGGCTGGTATTGGTGACTCTACAAAGTACTACATTGAGAATAGTTATGTCTCACCTGTCAGACCTTTGACTGCTGAAGAAATGAGAGCTAAGCAAGAACATAATCAGGCAATGCTGGAGATTGCATCTGCCCTAAGCTATCCAGAATTTGAGGACATTAAGGACTGTGCAACTATGAAGGATATGTGGGACACTCTTGCAAGGATCTATGGTGGTGACTTAAATGTGCTAAAAGCAAAGGCCGAGAGTCTTAGAGGTAAGTTTGATGAAATGAGAATGCAAGAAGGTGAAAACATTGCACAATATTGTGGTAGAATAAAAGAAGTTGTGAATGCTATTAGAGGATAAAATGGGGTTATTGATGATGAAACTATAATTGGGAAAGTACTAAGAACCCTGTGTCCTACTTATGCTATTAAGATCTCAACTATTCAGGAATCTAGATGTAACTCTACGAATGTGCTTACTTTGGAAAGTTTGGTTAGTAAGCTGACTGCTTTTGAACTCTCTAACTATGATAATTTCACTCTTGGAAGCATTGGAAATGTTGAATCTTCTTTCAAGTCATAGCTAGTTCTGAACAAGCCAAAGAAATAAAAAGAAAGACGCATCAGTGAAAGTGAAAGTGATAGTGAAAGTGACAGTGACACTTCTGATGAAGAACATGAGGATCTAGAAGCTCTTATGGCTAGAAGAATGAGAAGGGAAAAGGAAAGTATAAAGGTAAACTCCCTATTATATGTTTTACATGTAATAAAGTTGGTCATATAGCTGCTAGATGTCCTGACATGAAGGATAAAGATGATGAAAGGAAAAGCAAACACAAAGATAGAAAAGATGACAGTAGCTACCGATGGAACAAAGACTACAAGGAAAAAGGTAAGAAATCTTGTTACATTGCTGAAAAAGAAACTGACACTGATAGTGATGATTTTGAAATTGAGGTAGTCTATGTTGCAATAAAAGATGAATCTAATGAGGATGAGAAAACTGCACTGATATCTTATGTGAACAAGAATGATAAATGGATTATTGACAGTGGTTGTTCACATCATATGACTAGTGACAAAAATAAGTTTGAGACCTTACATCATTACAGAGGTAAAAGTGTAAAATTTGGTAATGATGCACCATGTCCTATTAGAGGAAAAGGTTTGATTAAACTGACTGATACGATATCTTGTGAAAATGCATATTGGGTTGAAGGAATTAATTACAATTTTTTAAGTGTTTCTCAGCTTAACAAAACTAGTTATTGAGTGGAATTTCATCACAAGCAAACTAAAATATTTAATGCTACTAGAAAACCGATTGGAAGTGGAGATCATACTAGAGGTAATTTGTTCTATCTTGACCTATCTAAAGAAACATGTTTAATTGCATAACTTGATGATATTTGGTTATGGCATCAACGGCTATGTCATGTTAACTTTGATAATCTGGTAGAGATAAATAAGAAGAAAAAGGTAAGAGGTCTACCTAGATTGAAGAAACCTGAGAATGTGATGTGCAAGGAATGCTAGTTAGGAAAAATGACAAAGTCAAGTTTCAAGAGAAAATCATTTACTTCTGAAAACATTTTAGATTTTGTTGATACTGACCTTTGTGGACCTATGGGTGTACAAAGTTACTATGGTGCTATATACTTTATCTTATTTGTTGATGATCATACTAGGATGCTGCATGTAATGTTTCTAAAAGAAAAATATGAAGCTTTTCAATTCTTTAAGTGGTATTTGGCTAAGGTTCAAAAGGAGACAGGTAGGAACCCGAAATGTCTTAGATCTGACCGAGGTGGAGAATTTACATCAAATGAATTTAATCTATTTTGCAATGATAGAGGAATTAAAAGACATATGTCTACACCTAAAACACCTCCACAGAATGGTATAGCAGAAAGGAGAAACAGATCTATCTTGGATTGTGCAAGGACATTGATAATTGAAAAGAATGTGGCACAGAAATACTAGAAAGAAGCTATAAGCACTGCTATCTACAATCTTAACCGGGTATAGATTAAGAAAGGTACAAATTTGACACCCTATGAATTATGGCATGGGTATGCACCAAGTGTTAAATACTTTAAAATATTTGGAAGTAAGTGCTATATATTAAAAGACACTAGGAATGGAAAGTTTTATGCTAAGAGTGATGAAGGCATATTCCTAGGGTACTCCACAAAAAGTAAATCTTATAAGTGTTTGAACTCTAACACTAACAAAATTGTGGAAAGTGTGAATGTCAAAATTGATGAGTATGTAGAAAGAAATGAAGCTAACAGCAAAAGAGAACCGAAAGATTATAGATCTTTTGTGTACATTGAGGAAGAAGAAGAGGCAAGTAATAGACTTGCACCTGATTTTGAGTCTCGGGTAAGCAATGTTGAGCGACAGACAGAACTTGCCGAGTATTAGGAAAATAGTGCCAAGAGAGAACAATAACATGCCGAGCTAGAAGAAAATGTTGTTGAATATCAGGAAGAGGTTACTGAGCATTCTAAAGTTGAATCTGATAATCTTGTTGAGGAACATGATGAAATAGAGGAGAGAACAGCTGAACCTATTTTCGCAGAATATTTAAGAAGACATCACAAGCCTGAACAGATAATTGGAGACAAAAATATTGGAATTCAAACTAGAAGTAAGACTAAGGATCCAACATGCCTACTGTGTGAATTTGAACCGAAATCAACTAGAGAAGCATTGGAGAATGAAGACTAGATACAAGCAATGAATGAAGAAATTGACCAGATTGAGAAGAATGATACTTGGACTCTCATGCCGAGACCTGAAAACAAAAATGTTATAGGAACAAAGTGGGTGTTTCGGAATAAGATGAATGAAAATGGTGAAATTACTAGGAACAAAGCTAGGATGGTATGAAAAGGCTACGCACAAGAAGAAGGAATAGATTATGGGGAGACATTTTCCCCTGTAGCTAGATTGGAAGGAGTAAGAACTCTACTTGCATATGCTGCTTATAAAGATTTCAAGGTATATCAAATGGATGTCAAGTCTGCATTTTTGAATGGTATAATAGAAGAAGAAGTTTACATAGAACAACCAAAAGGTTTTATTGATCCAAACATAAGACACATGGTATGCAAACTGAACCAAACACTATATGGATTGAAGCAAGCTCCCAAAGCATGGTATGAGAGGTTGCACAACTACTTGATACAGATTGGATTTTCAAGAACAAATGACACAAGTAATCTGTACATGAAGGATGAAGAAGGTAATGGTATCTTGTTAGCAAAAAATTTTGTGGATGACATTATTTTTGGTGGACAAGATGCATTATGTAAAAAAATTTCAAATGAAATGCAAACTAAATTTGAAATGAGTATGTTTGGTGAGATCAAATTCTTTGTTAGTTTACAAGTATATCAAAGGAAGAATGGAATTTTCATTACATAGTCTAAGTATGTTAATGAAATACTGAAAAATTTTGGGATGGAAGATGCTAAACCAGTGGGAACTCCCATGGTTACTAGACAAAAGTTATCTAAGAATGATGATGCTATAGAAGTGAATCAGACTCTGTATAGATCCATGATTGGAAAATTGCAGTATGATGTACATAGTAGACCAAATATTGCATTAGCTGTTGGGATTGTGGCAAGATTCTCTGCCAATCCTAAGGAAACACACATGATGGCTATGAAAAGAATTATGAGATACTTGAATGGAACTGCTGACTATGGTCTATATTATAAGAAGGAAGACAAATTTGAACTTAGAGTTTATACAAATGCTAATTGGGCAGGAAATGTAGATGACAGAAAGAGTACTAGTGGTGGAGCTTTCTTTCTTGGATAGAGATTAGTCTCCTGGACAAGCAAGAAACAAAATTGCATTTCCCAATCTACTACCAAGGTTGAGTATGTTGCTGCTGTAGTAAACTATTCAAACTTGGTATGGATAAAACAATTGTTGATAGGCATGAAAGAAGAAATCATTGAACATGTTGTTATCTTCTGTGACAACACAAGTGCTATCAATATTTCTAAGAATCTAGTGATGCACACTAAGACCAAGCACATTGCAATCAAGTATCACTACTTGAGAGAATTAGTACAAGACCAAGAAGTCTGAATGGAATATGTGAATGCAAAAGAACAATTAGTAGACATATTCACTAAAGCTTTACCCAGAGAAGCTCATGAGTATTTGAGAAGTCAATTAGGGGTTCTTCCCCTAACTAAGGCTGCCTAGACAAGCTAGGAGAACTACATCAAATGTGATATAGCAGAATATTTGACAAATTGATGCAGAAGATTGTGGCACTTTAAGGCTAGCCTAGAGTTGTGAAAAGAAGCAAAGACAAGGAAACAGTCATAAGCAAGATGACAAAGGGAGAAACACTGAGCTACACAGATATTATCTACATCTGATGGATGTATATTTTAGTTGCTGCTTTGGCATTTTTGTCAAAGAGGGAGATGAACTAATATGATAACACATGATACTGAAAAATAAAATAAGAGGGAGATAAACTAATCATGCTAAAGATAAGGATCATGAACTGAAATGAAGAATCGGGATAGAGGGAGATCTGAATACTTCTAACGGTCACATAAGTGAGGCTTATAGGATTCTAAATCAGAATGAAGCTAAGGATATTATAAATAATTTTATGATGAACAGATAAGTTTTTGGATTGGTTGGTAATCCATGTGTTATTCAGGTGATATTATATGGTGTTGCCATCAATGCCAAATAGGTATATTGTTGGAAACTACACTTGAAACAATTGTTGTATTGTCATTGATGTCAAACCTTAATTGGTAAGACTATTGCTACTTAGGAAAGTACTATATATATTTGAGTGTTGCTAAGGGGATAGGCAAGGTTGGTAACAATAGCACCTAAGGAAAGGTTGAGTTATCTTGATACTACAAAGTGTACTTGACTATGTTGCACAATGATGAGATAATGTATTGTTTATATTAGTAAGACTGAAGACTAAACTGGTAGGCTTGATTGAGTAAAGAATGGAAAAATCATGTTTAAGCTAAGTAATGTTAGTGTCGACTAAGTAAATGTATGTCAAGCAAAATTATAGTGTCAACCGAACAACAGTTAATTGTCGAGGAAGACAGTGTAAGCTGAGGAAACTATTTTAGTAATGACCGAGCTTTCTACATGAAGACCAAGTGGACAATCACAGTATTGACCGAGCATCAGCAATTTTATATTTGAAGAGAATTTAATTTTGGAGCCGACATTGTTGAATTCTTGGATTATGTAAAATGTGTTGACTTTATTTATTGATTGTTTGGAAGCATTAAGTGCATTGTAAAATATTTTATTATAAATCCTGAAGAGATTTGAGATGATTCTAGAAAAGGAGCCGAAGAACATGAAGTGGGTAGATTGAATGAATCTAACCTAACCCTAAGATCTACGAATGAGATTGAGTGGCAAAAGATGAGTTAACCTAATTGAGGAAAGTATAAAGGGAACCTGAGCATTTGGATATGTATGTGCATAAGAAAGAACAAAGAATGCGGGAAGAGGAAAGTTTTATTGACTGAATAAGCAGAAAAGGCTAAAGGAGAATTATGGTGATTGCTTGAAGAAAAGTTCCGAGAAGATCAGAGATGGAAATGGAAAAGTTTCAAAGTCAGTAAACCAGCATTAGTGTATAGAATCGGATCTAATATTTGCAAAGTGAGCTGTATATTTTTCATATAATATTGCTGCTACTTTCTAACCATTGTAACAGTCAAAATCCTTTTAACAGAGGTTGACCTAACAGTCATATGTTAAATCCTTTGAACAAGGTTGCATTCTAATGGAGTGTATATAAGTCCTATGAGTAGGCTCACTTTTAATATGGTGATTGAAATCCTTTAACTGGGTCACACCTGATAGTGTGTATTGTAACCTTTGACAAGGTTGGCTTTTTACCGAGCTCACTTCAGAAGAGTGAAAATAATAGTAGCATGTTACAAAGTGATTTTTCCCAAATTGGGTTTCCATTATAAATCCTGGTGTTAATACTTGTGTGAATGTTTTGATTTGAACATTACTATGTTTTGCAAGTTAAGTTACAGCTAGGTATTGGACTGCATTGTTAGATGTTCCTATTATTGAATCAGTGATGATCGAGTTTGTTTTGGTTATTAGATCTGATTTAAGGAAAAAAAAAATTGACTGTTTTATACATCAGGACCTGAGAACAATTGATTCACACCCCCTCTTTGTTGTTCTAAATCATATTAACATCTTCTTTTGCAGCACTTCATCTGAGTTATAGATATTTAGGTGAACCACTCCATCAAAAACTATCATTTGACTCAATTTACTGATGGAAGAAAACCCATCCAAAGATCCAACATCCTTACTAGTACTTTCTTTAATCTCCTCTCTAGGATTACAAGTGTTATCCTTAACAAAATTTAAGGACTTGGATTGGATAAAAAAACTTCTTATTATCTTGGATATGGTAGATTATATTAGGATCATGAGTGGCCAATGATGACACACTCAGCCCCAAGCATAAACATGTTAGGTATAAGAGATTCAAATATATCCTCATTAGAGAAGGGGGAAAACTTATCTGAGTTTACTTTATCCTCAGAAGAAAAATTAACTTGAGTTTTAGGTTGCTCTCTCCCACCCTTTTAAAATCTAAAAATATTACTCAAATGTCCATGCTTCTTGCAGATTTTACACAACACAGTAACATTCTCATATTCCAAGTGTTGGACCCAAGATACATATTTTGATTGGAGTAATATGTAAGTAGGTAACACCGTGTTCATCCCCAAATTAATGTAGATTCTAGAAAATAGAAGTGGGGATCTCTACTGAGTCACTTGATCAACAAAAAAGAGAGATCCAAAGGACTCAATGATACCCCTAAACACTTTAGTGTTCCAAAATTCTAGAGGGAGGCCCAGAAAATGCACCCAAGTTGTTGCCAAAGCACCAAGATTACTTTAGGGATCTATCCTAGGTTTCCATTTACAAAGGGCCAAAGTATTTCTTTAATTGCTACCATAAGTACAGGGACCATTATTTAATACAAAAAGTAAGTCCTCTTTATTCACAAAGCTAAATGAAAACATACTTTGAGCCATAACATTATTTTTTACGCTACCTGTAATGCTCTAATGGGTGGCAACCCATTTGTGCAATTGATCAATAAAAGACCTAAATAACAAGAACTTACCTACCAAGGATAGATCCAAATAATTAATAGTCTCCTTTAGGATTTCATTTTGCACTTGAACAGTCATGCCACTTATGTTGCAAGAATCTCCAAACCCTTTTTTTTCTGCACTAGTCTTCATCCAGGGAGACTCGACACCCAAAAATTTATCAAAAAAGGAGGGAGACTCCTTCCCAAAGAAGGAATCTCCATACCTAGTAAGCACCTTAGAAGAGGTCAAAGAAACAAAATCAGAATTAGTAGATTTACCAATACAAGTTGAAGTAGCATAACTGGAGCCAACATGCATGTCAACAGGGGTTAGGAAAATTGACCTTGACATCACCTGGGGAAGAGAAACTAAAATGGAACTTGAGGATGACCCCAAAGGCTTCATGGAAAGGATATGTATAGACCTGAGATGCGTCCCTAACAAGCAGTCCCATGACGAGACGATGGAAACTAAGGTCACATACAAACCAGGCAGGGGTGGCTTGACAATTCATCAACTTGATGGTGTTTCTGGAATACCCTTCGACAATGACATTGTATAACCTTTATACTTTTCTAAAAAAATACCATGGTGAGAAGATGCCACCTCAATTTAATTACATGGTTGGACACCAAAATAATTAGGATAAGAAAATATTATCCTAGCTTTCCCATCCCTTAGCATGCCTAGTATACTAGAATTGATAGGTTTTTAATAGAAGGCTCTTGAAATATTCATTCTATGTTCAACATATTAAAAATCATATTTTAATAATTTACATTTATATTAATGATTTTATATATACATCTATGAAAAACTGTCACCATAAAAGAAGAATTTGAAATGTGTGATATGAAATTGAAGCATTATTTTGTTGTTGTGTTAGAGGAAGCATACTAGTAGTCATTATATCTAACTTTGAACACCAACTGATCCTAAATGGTACACCAAATTTTTAAGACTTGTTTTTGGTTCTTTGTATGCAAATTAACTACTTATAGCTATTCTTCTAGCTTCTAGGTAGTAGTAGTGCATGTTGTGGGATTTGTAATGAATGCATGGGTAAAAAGTGGTCATTTAAAAGTGTCACCCAATACCTACTTAAAGATGTTTGAATAAACACGTACTATAAGTACAAAAAATGTCAATACTTATGCACAAATGCTCAAATGATCATGTGTTATAGGTACCAATAAATTGCACAACTCCAATCAGAATTTACAAACTTCAACGACTAAGAATCCAACTAAACAGCTATTAGTATCTTACGAACTTTACTGATAAATTTTATTTTTATTTTATAAATTAATAATCAAGAAAACGGATTAACAAGAATTAGTAATTGAAAAATTCACTTTCTTTCAAAGAGAAGCAGACTTGTAAGGCAATGCTTTGGTAGAAATACACATAACCTTTTTAACATTCTGCACAAGAAGAAACGTGACAAACGATGGATATATTGACAAACCAAAACAATGAAGTCAAGCGTGGAAAAATTAGAAAACAACTCGACTCGTTGAAACCAAATCATTTAATGAAGTGTCAAAGCCTGCGTCGTAGATTTAATTCCATAACAAAACCTACCCGAAACTTTAGAGTTAATAAGCATCTCGATCAGTTATGCCTGCAAATCCATCATTTCAATTTGTTATATTCTAGCATCTTTAAATTTCATTAAAATAAAAAAGGCACTATTTATAAAAAAAATCCTTAAAAATTAACAATGAACGTGCTTTAATTAGTGTTGAATTTGCCCTTTAATGTTACGTTGCTTTCAAATAAGAATTGAATCTCCCCCAAACAATTTCTTTGAAATTACAGGATCATACTCCAAGAGACGCGCCTCTTGCATGCAACCGTTCTGATTAACTCCTCTGGCCAGCATTTCATAGCATTATATATACGCAAAAAGGAGAAGACATTTGTAGCAAATTTTATCAGAAGGATCAATATGGACCTGGAAGAGGAGAAAATGCAAAGTGGTAACGAACAAAACAAAGAAGAGAAGTGCGAAGAGAGAAATGGACACAGTAACGATGATGGTGACCACACAAACCTCGGTAGAAGCAGGAGCAGGAGCCGGAGCCGGAGCAGAATAAAGACTCTCATCGCTTCTCTTTACACGCCCGTGAAAAGTGTGGGCAAAAGGTTGAAAAGTGCTGCGATAACGCCAGTTCACATATGCGACTACTATCTGAATGAAGAGGACCAGTGTGAAGAGAGAAATTGGCGTGGTCATGGTGAAGACAGCAGCCTTGATAGCAGCAGGAGTCGGAATAGAATAAAGACTCTCGTCGGCTCTCTATACACGCCCATGAAAAGTGTGGGCAAATGTTTGAAAAATGCTGCAATAACGTCAGCTCAAATATACTGTTACACATCGGCCTCTTATTACCATTTCCTCCTCCACTTATTGCACGGAAGCGCCTCACCACTACCCCCAATATCTATCGCTGAGATCAACGAGCTCGTGCTCACTGTTAATGGCGGGCCTGGTAAGGTAGCGGATGATGACCATTGCTCAACTTGTAAGGAAGAATTTCAATCAAACCAAGAAATGGGTACGATGGTACCTGGTGGACACAGATTGCATGGCCACTGTATTTCCAAATTGTTGGAGAACAATAATTGCTGCCCACTATGTATATTCATCTTACACAATGCTAATGCCACGATGTCACCAAATCAAAACCAGCGAGAGCAGTAATGAAGGCACAAATATTGAAACCTTCGCTATAGAAAGAACAGGGTACAGCTTGATTGAACTTTTGGCCACAGGATTATTATATTTATATTTAAAGTAAAAGAGGCTCTTAAATTAACTTTCTTCTGAAAATTTGAATGATATACCATGTATAAGATGAATTGAACGTCCATCTTGGAAATTAGAGATGAGGTTTATTTAGGAGAAATCAATGGACGTAAATAATAAATCATAGTTATTTAATTTTACCGAATAGTAAATAAATAAATTTATATATAACTATTGGTCAATAATATGTTCATTTGCTATCAATTTATGTATAAGTAACTTATGATTAATGCTGTTTATGACAATAATCTGTCTTATTAATAAAAAAATTATGAGAATTTGGATGTGTGTTTTAATTTATTATTATATTTATCAATTTGATTAAGAATTATTGTACATAATGATTAATTTTGTCAATAATAATATAGCTTCATGATCATCATAATCACTTTAAGGGTTATACTATTTTTCCTAATCATGATTCCATTCACTCGACATTTAAAAGGATCATTTTATAAGTGCATACAATTCATCAAATATTTACTTCGTTACTTTATAATCATTATCTACACATGCATGTGTGTAGTTTCTCTTAATTTGGATGAGAAGTGAGCTATAATGATAGGTGTTAGTGTGTGGGTGAATGTGGTTTTTTTTTATCTCTTTTCTAATTTGGATCCAATCATGTATAGTGAATCTTAGAATTTTGTAACTTTACACAAAGGTAAGTTAGTGAAAGAAGTTTATCTAACTCTTTGGTAATTTAAGTTTCATTGTTAAATATGATATTGAGTAGGGGAACGTTTAGTCTTCAAGATTCGAATTCTATATTTGTTTCTTTTTAATTTTGTATACTTATAATTAGTTTAATTTTTGTGTAGTAGATATGATATGAAAAATTGCTAGTGTTGTCTTTTATGCTGGATTGTCAGATTAAATAAAGGAACCTTTTATATATTTTAATCTATGATAGACGTCAATTAGGAACAAGTGTCTTGAATGTGGTTAAGGGATATTGTCAAAATATAGAAACATAATATTATAATTTTTCAATGTTTCTCACCTATTAAATGAAGATAATTCTACAATATTAAGTTTTTAACTAATATATATATATAACATTAGCTACTTAAAGGGTATTCAAACTACTAGCTGGATGTTCGGCAGCTCTTGAAAATAGCTCATGCTCGGTCTATGCTCTGCTAGGGTTTTTCCACCTTGCGTCCATCTCTACATTTTCATCCTTCGCACATATCGCAGTTATTGTGGGAAATAGCCTAATATTTATGGCTTCGACCACTTCCCACCAAGCAGCTAATGCTACTGCTGGTGTGGTTTCGGATAGCAATGGTGCCGCCAAGAAAACACCCCTGCAAGATTGTACCCAAAGTATTCAACAAGGTATGGCCCAACCTGATATTGTTTTACCCATTAATGAATTCAATGATGCATGCACTTGGCTTGAATCGCACACCCTGATTGGCTATTTTCTAGGTCTCAACCCCCCTGAACACGTTCTCAAGGACTGGGTTGCAAAGAACTAGAATCCTCACGGAATCCACCTGGAAGGCATTCAGAGCCTTACCAAAGGTTTTTTCCTTTTTCCCTTTTCTGACCCATCCCATGTGGATGCTATCTTTGCCAAAAGTCCCTGGAATATCAGGGCCTCCCTGTTAATTTTCCAACGTTGGTCTCATGACTTCTCTGTCTTTGATGAGAAGAAGTTCAAGGTCCCAGTGTGGGTTGAGTTCCCTAGTCTTCCCTTACCTTGTTGGCCTTTCATGCAAGCCATAGCATAGAATCTTGGTAGGGTTATATGTCTCTAGCATGACTATTTTCTTAATCCGTGCCCTCACAAAAGGCTCTATATTGAAGTTGACCTTTCTAGGGACCTCAAAGAATCCATAGAGATTCAGGTTGGTGATACCACCTTCACCCAGAAGGTGCTCTATCTTAATCTCCCCAATACTTTTTATCAGTGTCAATCTACAAAGCATAAGATTAAGGACTACCCTTTGGCAGTGCCTCGTACCAAGCCTCCTCCCAAGGATGCTAGTTCACAACCAGTTGAGGCTGGCAAAAAGGAAGATGGCAAAAAAGATGAATGCATCATTATCGATCGCTGCAACAAGCCCCACAAGCATCTTGTTTCAGCTCCCGTCTCCCATCCACCACCCGTTGATAACATGGTTTCTTTGCAAACCCCTGTTATCGAAGCTTCAAACCCTGTTCAGCAGGGGGAAAATGTTTCCACCACCCAAGTTTCTGCTCCTACAGCCAACATGCCTCTAACAGCTACTGAAATTGTTGCCTCTATCTCTTTCTATTTCTCTTGTAGCCCTTCTTGGCACGCTGAGGCTAAATTCAATGGCATGCAAGACAAATGGTGTCATATTACTCTAGATTTTTCTGGGTCTAGTTTTACTCCAGGATATTTGTCTAACAGTTTTGACTCCCTTGGGGACGAGGATGGAATGGAGGACACTGTTATTCCATGAAGTACATCTCATGGAATGTTCATGGGTTGATAGACCTACATAGAAAATATTTTATCAGGGATTTTCGTAAGCAGATTTGTCATCTGGATGTTTTTTGCCTCCAGGAAGTTAAGATTTCTAGTTTCATGCTTGATGCTGCTTGTAAAGTTATTTGGCCTAAAAGCCTTGCTCTTTGTTCCTAGCACGAGGCTGGCCGAGGTGGAGTTGTTACTCTCCTCTCTCCTTGTTGGCATTCTCTACTAGTTAGCCATGGTTCTGATCCCATGCAACGAGTGGTTTGGGCCACTTTCATCATTGAGAATCATTCCTTCGGCATAGCTAATGTTTATGCTCCCAATGATGTTGTTGAAAGATCTCACCTATGGCGTTGGCTTGCGGATTCTCTGCCACCTGCAACTTGGCTTGTTTGTGGGGACTTCAATATGGTGGAGATGGCGGCTGACAAGGATGGTTTTGTATCATTTTGATGGATAGCTGGTGAAAGAGAAGCTTGGTACTACATACACAATAAATTAGGGCTTTTTAATCCCAATGTGGGCCACCACCATTCTGATGGGGCTTGGCACACTTGGTCTAATTTCAGGGCTTCTTCTGATAGAATTCATAAACAGTTTGATCGTGCCATGATCTCGGCTCAATCATTTTTTTCCTTCTCAGAAAAGCAAGCCCTTCCTGTCCTTCCTCTTGTTGATGTGACCTTGTGAGACCACTATCCCATCCAATTTAATATTGTTTGGCAGACAGCTAAGGCTAGGCCTCCCACCATGCAATTCTACTTTAATACTTCTATCCTTCATCATCCTTCCACTGTGGCCCACATTCATCGGGTTTGGAACCTAGAGCCTAGACCCACCCACTTGACTGGTTGGATTCAATGGTGGAATGACACCATCAGGCATACGGCTCATTTCCTGTGCATTTATGGAAAGAAATTGGCCAACTATCATCGTAGAGCCCATGATGCCAATACAAAAGCTTTGCGTGTTGCCACTGAAGCCTTAGCTCAGAACCTATTCAATCCAGAGTTGTAGGTCAATCTTGCCAAGTTGCATCACTAGAAGCAAGTGGCCGACAACCATGCTACCAGAGGAGCCTAGATCAAAGCTCGGCTACACTGGTTAAAGGTTGGAGACCAAGTCTCTAAAGAATTTTTTACTACCCTTCGGCCTCACCATACCAGTATGGGCATAGCCAGAATCTAGGAAGGTCCTTCCCTTTTCACGAAGCTTCCTGATGTTTTGCAAGCATTTGTTCGCCACTATGAACAAGTCTTTGCTACTTAGGGCCACTCCCCTGCCAGTGAGAAAGCTCTCATAGATTGCATTGCGGTGGTTCCTCAGTGTGTCTCCCCTGCTCAGCGGGTCTTTTGTGACCAACTGCTTTCCTTGCAGGATCTTTGTGAAGTTGTGTTTTCCATGGCTAATGATAAAGCCCCTGGTTGTGATGGCTTTCCCTATGAGTTTTACAAAACCCTTTCGGATGCCATTGGTCCGGATCTTCACCAGGTTTACCTGGAAGCCTTTCAAACCTAGTCTCTTGGGCATATCATCAACCAGGGGAATATCAAGTTCATTCCCAAAGCTGGGGATCCTAAAGATATTTGCAACTGGTGACCCATCACTTTACTTAATGTTTCCTACAAGATCATTGTGAAAGGGTTGGCTCTCAAGATCCAACACATGCTTTTGCAAATTGTCTGGCCTAACCAAACAGGGTTTATTAAGTCAAGATTTATTGTTGACAACATCATTGTTGTTTGGGAAGGTATGGAATGGGCTCGTAAGTCTCACCAAAAAGCCCCTTTTCTCAAAATTGATTTTGCTAAAGCTTATGATCATATTGAATGGCATTTTATCCTTGCGATGCTTCACGCTATGAGTTTCGGCCCAAGATTTCTTCAATCTATGCAGATGCTTTTCAACAATGCCTCTACCTACATTACCATCAATGGTCTCCAGTCCTCCACCTTTGGGCTTTTTCATTACATTCGGCAGGGTTGCCCTCTGGCTCCTACTCTTTATGTGCTAGCGGCCAAAGGGTTTGGCTATCTGCTAGCTCACTCCATTTCCATGGGAACTATTAGGGGAATCTCCTTGCCAGATTCCTCTTAATAGCTTGTTAATGGCCATTTCGCTGATGATTCTTTCCTCACTCTAGCAGAGGATGAAGAGAATATCAAGGCAACCTTGCAGTGTTTAGACACTTTTTCCTTGGCTTCTAGCTCAGCCATCCAGTGGCATAAAACCCTCTATTACAAATAATCAGCTCTTCCTGAACCTCCTTGGCTCTCTTAGTTTGGCTGGACAAGAATTCAACATGGAGAGATATTCTGGTTCTTGGGTAGCCCCTTTTCTTTTCAAGGCAATCCTACTGATCTATGGAATGCAGTGCTTACTAAAATTGAAAAAAAGCTTACCTACTGGATCATGAAGCCACTCTCCCTCGCAAGAAAATTTTAGGTCTGCTCCAAAGTTCTGGCCGCTACACATGTTTACTACTCTTCGTGTTGGGCCCCTTCCAAAGCTTCTTACAAATGGCTCGAGAAACTTCTTCAGGATTTTCTTTGGGCCTCTAGCATTGATCACTAGGGCTTTCATAGAGTTTCCTATGAATTTTATTATCTTTCAAAGTCCTCTAGCAGGCTTGGATTAATTGATACCTAGAAGCAAGGGCATGCCCTTTGTGCCAAGTGGGTTGTGCAGTACCTCACTGCATTTCTTTAGGATTTCCTCTTCACAAGCTGGTCTGGAAGGGGATTGGCTTTCAAACCCTACTGGTTATGAGGGAGCCTATCCAGATCTAGGGTACTTTTATCGCCAAAAGTATTTGGAAAGCTTGGGAATCTGTCAAGCCTTGGCTTCAGTGGGCTAGCAATGGATTTTGTGATGGTCTTTCTTTCAACCAATAGAACATTTGGTGGTCTCCTCTTTTTGCCCAGCAAGGGATTCCTCTTGCCAGAATTCAAGGGGTTAGTCATCTTCAGTTTCATAAGCATGGCATTCAAATTCCTAAGGATATCTTCTCCAAAGCCACCATGAGTCTCCGATCCTTGGATGATCTTTGTGTTCAATTTTGGCTCATCCGCCCAGATCGTCAGACTTTCAAATTGATGGTTTTTGCCATTCCGCCTCACCTCTTGCACAAGTTGGGAATTCAGTCTGTCAGACCATGGTGGAAAGATTGGAAGTGATATCATGCCACTCCATTCACTAGTTACAAGCTCAAGCTTGGTTATTCTTGGCTTATGCCCCATTTACCCATGATTGACTCTCTCAATCACCACTGGCACCTTTCCTCTTCTCAAAAGTGTTGGGGGTGGAGATTCCGCATCATTTGGAATGTTGTTACTGAGCCTAAAATTTCTCATTTTTCCTAGTGTTTTTTGTACCAGGGCTTTCCCTTGGGAGCTAGGCTTAGGCATATGGGGGTTCCTGACCCTAAATGCCCCTTTTGTGGTCACTCTGAGATGCTCATGCATATTTTCTAGTTTTTTCATCGTGCTCAAAACTACTGGATTTGGATTCATGACTTTTTTTCTCCCTTTAGGCCTAAGCCCTTTTCTTGGGACATGGTTCTTCTCGGTGACTCTCCCAGAATTCCTTCCCAGTTCACCTAGATATGGTACTCTTTTTAGCTGGAAATTTTGTTTACTTTGAGGAAAGATAGAAACGCTGTGCTTTTTTCTCAAAGTTGTCAGGACAATCATGTTTCTCTTTTTGATAAAGCTTGTATTTGTAACAATGTTATGATGTAGATCCAGGTGCAAGCTGACAAGGTGGCCCTAGAGGTTACCCACTTACAGGAGTTGCTCCAGCACTGGGGCAATGTCCCTTGCATTGTTGCCCGGGTTCCTCCAAATTCTCTCTCAGCTGACCATACACCACCCTAGGGCTGATGTCGTAGTTGGAGTTCCTCTACCAGACACTCCAGGACTCCGTGATGGTGGCGTCACCACTCTACCTCACCTCCTCCTCAGAGGGATACAGGGTCTGGGTGGCCTCCTGTGCTTGCTTCCACTGCTACTACTTTTGCTCGGCCTTCGGCCTCTACTCCTATTAATTAGGGAAAGTTCCCTTGCCTAGTGCTGGCTATTTCGCCCAGGCGGGAGGAAGGAGAAGTTGAGAAAGATCCTAAAGATGGCTGGGCCATTCCTGATCAGGCTCCTCTACCCAATGTCTGGGGCAATCCAGATGACAAAGATCCTCCTCCCTCTTCTGCTACTGCTCTCGCAGCTTGAGGGTTTCTAGTTTTATAGTTTTTTTTTTATGAATAGTTGTTTGTTTCTGGCCTTAGTGTCGTGTGAACTTGTAGGGTGATTCGTTCCCTTGGCCCCTTTTTTTGTGAATATTGTACTTTAATATTTCTAATTAATAGTGAAGGCCTTTATTCATCAAACTACTAGCTGGATGATAAAAAGTTTAATCTTGGTTAGTGTAAGGATGATTAATAATTTTTAGGAGCATTAAATCTCTCATATATTATATGAAGGAAATAAGGTTACCAATGAGGTTTCTAATTTGAGTGTTAGGAAAGCTATATTATGTGGTGTTGGCCTAATGACTTAATCCCTATGGACATAAAAAATTTGATCGATGATGATTGCATATTTGGAAAATTTTACGATGTTCATAAGTATGATGGCTCTTCTCTGTATATTGATGTGAAGGAATTTGATGATATGTCCTTTTTCCATTATAAAAATAAAAGGAAGGGACTCTTGTTACAATTTTATTAGTATAGTTTAGTTTCCCGATTTGATTATCTCTATTATTTCACCTCCTATCTTCTTTTGGCCTTTGTGCAACATGGGAAAAAATAGGAATAGGATTGAACCTACCTCCTATAATAAATGACAGGATAGCTCCCCTATTTGGGATGAGCTATTTACATATATGGCTAAACTCCTTACATGGAGAAGCTCCATGGGTTTTATATGGAGGTTACCATGGCCTTTATTGATGGTTGAGAGGATGGTATCTTGAAATTTTAAGACGTAGAAAGTGATATTGAAATGAGCACTTTATTATACAAGTGTCTATCATGTTGGTGGACAATAAAAAGTTCTCGAAGCACTAAAAATCATTTGATGAAGCTAAAAACATTTTCTTCAAGGAATGTGAATTGGAGATGGTTACTAGAACCATTGATGGGGGATACGATTCAAGGATACCATGAAACCACTCAAGGAAGAATTTTTAGAGGTGATAATGGGGTATCTAACTCTTGATGGTTTCTTTACTAGACTTTTTAGTTATCATTTAATGATTTTGAATCACTTATGTCATGAAAAATATATTTCTCTACCCTCTTTCCTATTTTCATATCATTTTCATATTTTAAAAAGTCATGAAAATTCCTTCTACATCACTCCTCCAAGAGGGGCCTATTCTTTATGTAATGGATCACGCCAAACTTATCTCAATCTAGAATAAACCTACCCCTCTAAATAGGGTATTGAGTTTACATAGAATGTTCAAGTCCATTAATTCAAGTTCTCCACTAACCCTAAAGACACTCCTTCAAATGAAGAAGATTGTGTTCATATTGGAAAATAGAAGAGCCAAAGATAAGACATCTTTTCTCCTCATTGGAAAAATGATTTTGAGTTTGACATTAATGATTGTGAATATGATAACTTTTATGACTATTTGTTGGGTTTGTATAAATCTAGTTTGGTAAAAAATGTCAAATTTAGGTTGGGGAATTCTCAAAAGAATAAAATAAAGGAAATAATAAAAACCTAATTTTGTCCCACTTGGTTATTAGGGAAAGAAATAAATTCCTTCCCCATATGTAAACAAAGATGAAAAGAAAATTGATTTCTAGATTAAGAGAATAGTGATGAGATCCATCAATCTAGTCTAAAACCTTTGTCTACAGACCCACTAGAGGTAGATTTTTATATTGATATTCCTACTGAGAATAAGGATATCCTTATGGAAAATCTATCTTCTACTACTAAAACAAGGGATATTTTGAAAATAGTGAAGGACCTCACTATTAGCTATTTTAGCGTCATCAAGTGGTTCGCATTACAAGTCTAATAAATTAAGGTGAGGGTTAATTCCTTGAGTGAAAAAATAGAGTTGGGATAGGACAATTTGAAAAAAATCCACTTTGGAGAATGGGAATAAAATTATTTCCAAGTAATATAGAATGTTTCTAAGAATTTCAAGGAAATGAAGAAGAATCATGAAGATAAAATTAGAATCCTGGAAGAGTCCCTCAAGAAGGTGCATGATAATTTAAGCATTGTGAATTTTAGTATAATAGCCATGCAAAACAATATTGACGGGATCAAAGACTTTGATTATCACACTCAACCCCTCCAACGTCTTTCTAAGGGAAATTCTATTTTTCCTACTATGTGTAAAAA
Organism: Chamaecyparis obtusa; assembly: GCA_027943335.1. Classification (NCBI taxonomy): domain Eukaryota; kingdom Viridiplantae; phylum Streptophyta; class Pinopsida; order Cupressales; family Cupressaceae; genus Chamaecyparis; species Chamaecyparis obtusa. Next base: position 64,621 of record BSBK01009940.1, read on the forward strand.
CTAAAGGAAATAAAAAGGTGGTGGCACAAAAATATATTGGCACAAGTCTTGCTCTTGGTCCTTCTATGATGACTTGTAGCCATGACAAGGGTAAGGTTTTTCAAGGTAGTGTCATTCATAAAGTTTTGATTATTAATGTTGATGATATTCATAAAAATAAAGAAGATTTAAATAATCTAGAGTAAGTTTTTTGGTTTGATGAATCCTTTTTATTCCCTTTGGTGCTATTCATGGCTAGCTATTTCTTTTTCTTTTTCCTTTATTATCTGCTAGTAGTTTTTTTTGTATTGGGTTTCAGGGTCCCTTCAAAATGTGTTTCCCCTAATTAAAAACATCAAATAAAATCTACAATTGAGAAATTAAAAAATATAGAAGCACACATGTAATAACCACTAATTTTATTCATACTAGATTTGAGATTAATTTTAACTTTGAATTCAAATTTGTAAAATAAAAAATAATGAAATTGGGTATACCAAAAATTTTAATGGGATACATATAAACAAAATAGAATGAAGGGGGCATAATTTCATCACACCCATCAATATATAAACTTAAAAAATATGTCTATTTTTCTACTAAATTAATTAGATAACAAATATTAATAGTGTTTGATCTGAAATATTAGCAAAAAAAAATTACATGGTTTAATCTAGAAGCCATGCAATTTAGCCATTAATGTTTTCTACAAATACATCAAACAAAACCCTAAATATAGAGCTCACACACATGAGGAAACAACTATATTTTAAACAAACTCCAAACCATTAGAACTTTTTCATATAAAAAAATACATGAAATAATACCTCAATATAGTAAACATATGTTTCCATAAACAAAAATATGAACTAGAACTTAGTATCTTACACTATACACTTCAAAATCCTACAAATAATTATAAACACTCAAATAAATGGAATGATAGGAAAACATTTTATAAAAATATAATAATTCGATAATATTTCGTTCAGACACCCTCTACACTAATTTTTATAAGCCTCAAATATCCATTCTTTGTTATCCCTCAAGATTCGCCCTCATTATTTTAGTAGCCTTTGAAAGAAACAACATTAGCCTACTCCAATGACAAGATATAATGAATGTAAAAATGTAAGCCAAAATCAAAATATTGAACAACATATTCAAAACCAGAGTAAAAGTTGTTGACATTATGATGGATTTTGGAGTTGAGATGTAGTATTTTATGCTTATGAGTTTGTCATTGATGGAAACTCTATCAAATTTGATGAATAAATTATAGATACCGATAAACTTGATGGATAGGTAAATGAAAATAACCTAATTATTTTAATTAGTTAACAAGAAGATAGTAACATAAAGTATTGTGAGTGGCGATCAAGGTAGAGACCACAATGGCTGGTGCGATTATTACTAGAGCATTATTTTTGTCATTTAACTTTAGTTTTCCAACCACAACTATTAACTCAATGTTTTGATTATTTTTGGTATTTTGGTTATGTGTTTAGAGTGAACTGGTTGAGTTTTTGATTGACACCTAATGATCAGATGATCGAGGTGGTTGATTATTTGTTTGTGTTTGATAGTAAAATTTCGTATTACATTTTGGGCTAACATGTTAGGTATAACTGGCTCTAATTTTCAAGTATTTGGTAAATGTTTTAGCTAACTTGTGAAAAAAATTTAAAGCCCTAGTTGACTTAAGAATAGTTGTATAAAGACAAGCTAAATCATGTGATTCAAGGTGGAAAAATGTGTTATTTGTGGTTGTGATCAATGATAGAGATAGATAGTTGTGCAAAGATTCAGAGTTTTTATTAGATTTGTCAAGCAAGCAATTCCATTTCCAAATTAGTTATTTGAGTTCATTCCTCAAGGATAACTCTGATAGGTTAGCAGGTTAAATCCCTTAACACAATGAACTTTAACAAGTCCAACTATATAAATCTTGTAATAGGAGCTGACTTCTGAGAAGTTCAAAATTTTCTAGATAGGTAGATCTTAATAGATCTTATTGTTATTCTAACAAGGTACTAGTGACTCTTAATCGGGTGAGCCCATAATAGGATATTGTAAGCTACTAATAGGACAAATCCTTTTATTGCAATGAAGAGATTCATGGGTGTCATACCCACTATGGTTTTCTCCCTCTTACAAGGGTTTCTATGAAAAACAATAGTGATGTTATGTGTTATGCTATTGTGGATGCTTGAATTATTTTACTTTTATTTCATAGTTACACTTGCATGTTTGGTTGTATAGAAGTTGTTTAAAAGCATAATCAAATTAGTGGTTGAATTGGTTCATTACCTATTTGCACTAATTCACCCCCCCTCTCAGTGCATCAATATATTAACAATTGGTATCACAAATAAGTTCCCCTGAATAATCTTAACAACTTGGATGGGATTCGAAAGGAAGGAATGGAGATTTATAAGTACACAAAGAAACTTTAGGTAGAAGAGAAGGTAATTATTGAACTGAAAGAGAAACTAAAGATGTGCATTGTTAACAGGAAATATCTTTGTGAGAAACTAAATGAAATCTAAGACTATATTGAACACCTGTCAAAGCATGGATCTAAATAATCTAAGGAGGCTATTGTAGATCTGATGAAGGTGAATGAGAAGCTAAGAAAAGAAAAATAAAACCTAAGGAAAGGGCTTGAAGGTCAAGCAATTAGAATATTTCAAGAGAGGAAGAAAGAAGAACTATAGAGAATGCAAGGAAAGTTGTAGAAGAAGCCAAAAGGTTGTTGAGGATGCCCTAAAAGAAAAAGAGAAAGAGTTTTTTTATGAATGTATAAGAGAATGACCTTGTGCATGAAAAAATTCATGATAAAAGTGAAGAAAACCAAAAGTTGCTAAGTGAAAATGAAAGATTGAAGGAAGAGAATGAGAATTTGAGGAATGAATTAAAATTTGAGAAAGAAGTCAATGAGAAACTAAAGAAGTATAATGATTGTTCTAAAAATCTTGATGAGCAGTTGAGGAGTCAAAGAAGAACTAAGGAACCAACCAGTCTTGGATATACTAGCCAAGGTAATTTTGAAATTAGTGAATCATCTAAACCAAAGAAGCCCTATCAAGATCTGAAGGTGAATTCAAGAAATTCTCATAAGATACCATACAAACTTATTTTTTACAACTGTGGTAAGGTTGGTCATAATGCTAATGTTTGTAGAAGTAGTTCGATCAATAGGCCTAAAACTTTTGATGGGTATGTCTATAATTACAATAAGTATGGAAACACTACATATGATTGTAGATCCAAAGCTAGCAGTACCTCCAGTAATAGTATCTTTGATGGATATTGTTATACATGCAAAAAATATGGCCACAAAGCTAATGAATGTAGGTCAAGAGTGAATAATCCAAGGTCACCTATGAACCAGGAGCCCTCACCAAAGGGATAGGAAATTCAATGTCACATGCTCAATTTGTGGAAGCTATGGACACATGGATGTGAATTTCAAAATAAGGACAAATAGAGATAATTCTAGACCATGGAGGACAACCGGTATGGAATATTTTAATTTTCATAAGATTGGTCATCTAGCAAGGATTTGTAGGATGAGAAACCAACCAATAAAATGGTCAAAAAGTCAAAAGGGAAAACAAATTGTTAATGTGGAAGAGACCAAGAAAGAAATGAACAAGATCTGGAAGAAGAGAGAAGATGCTAAGGAAGAAAGTATAAAAACATTAGAAGGATCCATATCACCATCAGGTGTGGATGGTTCATCATCAAACTAAGTCAATATTAGCTTACAGAGAGAAAACCAAGTAATATCTATATATTATCTCATAAGTTGTGTGCGCGGTAAGATTTATCAGCATATTTATACACCTATTAATGTTATGAAAGAATATAATGAAGAATGTTGTATTACCTATAATTCTATGTGACCACATAATGATTTTATAGTATAGTGATTGTTTTATGTTCTAAATGTTAAAAATGGTTAAAAGTACTATTTGATTATTGCATTTATTACTTGGAAGAGAAATGTTAAAGGGAAAAAGTGAAGTTCATTTGTCACAATGCATTTTATGAGCTAAGTAGTGTACACGTGAGTGACTGTAAGAAGAATGAAAAGAATGAAAACTTAAACAAGAATTAATCCAAGAAAATGAAATGATGGAAGATTTTACCAAAACTAAAGGAGAGAAGATTGCAAGATCAACCACAAAGTACTTCAAGAATCCAACAATGAGCCAAGAGATTTTGGTAAGGGGAAAAGCAAAGAAAAACCCCTTTGTGAATAAGAATATGGCAAAAAGCCTAAAAGATGAGAGCAATGAGTTCAATACAATAATGAGAGCAATGAGAGATTGAGAGAGAGAGGAGAAGATTATTGAAGCAAGTGAGTGAGATACATCTCTTAAGTAGAGATGAGTGGAGGAGTTTTGCATGTAACTCCCTTCTCCTATGGATGCCACATTCCTATTGAGTGTGTGACAAATGTGTGATTCCTCTTAAGGAGGAATATCTATTTTCCTTATTAAAGGAAATACAAAATAGTGACATGTCCTCTTACATGGACTAAAGGACAAATACAAATAAGGATACCTTGGTTTATCCTTTTAATTACATATTTTCAACCAAGGAAAGATTAATTCTAACACCCCCCTTTAATCTTTACTTGGGGGATTTACATCAAGGGGTAGCAAACCCAAATTTTTACAATGAAATTCAAATTTCTCTCTAGAAAGAGGCTTTGTCAAAATATCTCCAACTTGATCTTCACCCTTGCAATAGATGAGTGAAATTTCTTTTCTTCAATTTTCTCTCTAATGAAGTGATGGTGGAGAGAGATGTGCTTTGATTTTGCATGGTAGACTAGATTCTTTGCCAAGGCTATTGCACTTTGATTGTCACAATATAAAGGTGTAGGTTCTTGTTGAGGTAGACCCAAATCTTCAAGAATTCTTCTAAGCCATAAGGACTCTTTGGAGGCATTGGTACAACTTTTATATTTAGCTTCAGTAGAACATAGTGAAACAGATTGATCTTTTTTACTTTTCCAAGATATAGCACTTGAACCAAGAAAGAAACAATACCCAAAAGTAGATTTCCCATCATTGGGGTCTCCACCTAAATCTGAATCAGTAAATCCTTTTAAAGTAAAATCAGAATGTGCATCATAAAATAAACCTAAATCAAGAGTACCTTTGATATACCTTAATATTCTTTTAGCAATTTTGAAGTGAGTTTGTTGAGGTTTGGACATGAATCTTGAAACTAAACCAACACTAAAAGATATATCAGGTCTAGTAAGAGTTAGATAATTTAAACTTCCAACAAGTTGTCTATAAGGAGTAGGATCTATAAATGGAGTTTCCATATCTATCATTAACTTAGTTCCTAATTCACATGGAGTTGAAACATGATTAGCATCATTCATATGAAATATATCAAGAAGATCTTTAGCATATTTACTTTGAGAAAGAAAGATACCCTTAGGGGTTTGCCAAATTTGCATTCCTAAGAAGTAATGAAGAAGTCCTAAATCAGTCATTTGAAACTTTTGGTTAAGTTTAGACTTAATATCATCAATTAAATGGTTAGAACTTGAAGTAAGAATCAAATCATCAACATAAAGAATGATAATAATAATGTCATTTTCACTATGCTTGATATACAAGTTAGGATCGTTTTTACTTCTAGAAAAGCCTTGAGAAAGAAAGAAAGCATTAATTTTAGAATACCACTCTCTAGGAGATTGTTTTAAACCATAGATATTTTTCTTTAGTTTACATACAAGATGTTCATTACCTTCTTTAATAAAACTAGGAGGTTGAGACATATAAATTTCTTCATGCAAGTCACCATTTAAAAAAGCACTTTTAACATCCATTTGGTGAATGGGCCAATTCATTTTTGCAGCTAAAGCAAGAACAACTTTAATAGTAGGCATTTTAGCAACAGGAACAAAGGTTTCATTATAATCTATTCCTTCAACTTGAGAAAAACCTCTTGCTACTAGTCGAGCTTTAAACTTAATAATTTCATTATTAGCATTCAACTTAGTTTTATATAACCATTTACATGAAACAAGATTTTTTCCATGAGGTAAAGTAACTAAATCCCAAGTATTATTAGAAATTAAACTATCATATTCATCTTGCATAGCACTTTGCCAATGAGGTTGATTTTTAGCTTGAGAAAAATTTTGAGGATCTTTAGAGTGTATAAGAGAAGACATTAAAGCATAGTTACAATAATTAAGCCTCCTAGGTCTAAGACCACCCATTCTAGAAATATAATTATCACCTTCATTAAGTAAGTCTTTAAACCATTTAGGATTTCTCTTAGAAGTAATGGAAGTATCACTATGAGGAGTAAATTCATCATTTTCATCATCACTATGAGGAATAAATTCATCATTATCATCATGCACAACATTATCACTATCATGAGCAAGCTTATCATTAAGAGGAGTAGAGATATTCTTACCATCATCATCATCATCATCATCATCTTTTTTAATACTAATAGGAATAAAAATAGGTGCTTTAGGAGTAGGGTTTAGAATAGGAGGTTGGTCCTCCAAGAGATCAATAAAACCCCCTTTAAATTCATCATCTTTAGCCTTGGAACAATCATGAACTTCATTTTCTGCAATAACAACATCTCTTGCAATGTGCACCTTGTTATTAGTAGGATCATAAACCCTATAACCTTTAGTAGATTCATCATACCCAACAAAGGTAAAGGAAGAAGATTTAGAATCAAGTTTATGCCTTTTTTGTTTAGGTGTGTGAACATAAGCAATAGATCCAAAAATTTTCAAGTGTTGTAAATTTGGCTTCCTACCGGACCATGCTTCCTCAGGAGTTATATTTTGCAAAGCTTTAGTAGGAGTTCTATTAAGAAGATAAGTGGCACAAGCCATAGCTTCAGCCCAAAACTTGTAATGCATATTTTTAGCATGTAACATACATCTAGCCATTTCCACAATGGTTCTATGCTTCCTTTCCGCCACACCATTTTGTTCTGGTGTATAAGGAACAGTAAGCTGATGTTTGATACCAAAAGATCTTAAGTAAGAACGAAAGGCATTATTAACATATTCAGTACCATTATCTGTTCTAAGTATTTTAAGTTTAAAACCAGATTGCCTCTCCACAAACATATGAAATTCAGAAAATGTATCAAGTACTTGATCTTTAGTATGCAAAAAGTAAATCCAAATTCTTCTAGTAAAATCATCCACAAAGGTTAGAGCATACTTTGAACCTTGTATGGATATGTTCTCCATTGGACCCAAAAGATCACTATGAATAAGATGTAACTTATGAGATGCCCTCCATGAAGTACCATGAGGAAAGGGCTCCCTTTTCATTTTCCCACTCATGCACCCTGTGCATGTTAGTTTAGAGGGAACAATATGAGGTAAACCATCAACCATATTAGATTTTTGCATCAAAGTAATATAATCAGAATTCAAATGGCCAAGCCTTTCATGCCATGTATTAAAATCAATATTCACTTTCAAGGAGTACCTTGTAGAGGCAAACTCATAAAACTTAAACAAGTTATCATGATCCATCTTAGCATTAGCAACAAAATGATTAGTGTTAGGATCAATAATATAGCACATATCCTTGTGAAATTCAACTTTGTAATCTTGGCATAATTGAGAAACTGAAAGTAGGTTAGATTTCAATTCAGGAACATAAAGAACATTGTGCAACTTTCCATTTGGAACATTAACATCACCAAAACCATCCACTTTGCAACTATGATCATTAGCTAATTGAATAGGAACATTTGTAGTATCAGGTTGCAAAGAATAAAAAATTTCTCTATGAGATGTAACATGATGAGAAGCACCACTATCAATAATCCATTCTAAGGCATGAGAAGCTTTATAACAAACAGTAAAAGCACAACGAGATTGATTACCTTGAGATTTGAAGTTATTTTGATTATTGTTATTAATGGGCTTCTTATCATTTTTCTTTTTGAAACAAACATTAGTTAGGTGACCATCTTTACCACAATAAGTACAATGTGGTTTTTTGTTATGTTGATTATTGTAATTATTGTTATTATTATTATTGTATGAAGGCCTAGAATTAGACCTATTATTTGAATAATTATTATTATGATTATTATTGTTACGATAGTTATTGTTGTTATTGGAATAATTGTTATTATGATGATTATTATTATAATGATTACTATTAGAAGTATGAGATTTATTATTATGATTTGGAGTTTTAGAAACAAAAGCATGTTCAAAAGACTTAATAGTACCAAATTGCAATAATTTAGCCTCCTCTTGACGTAACAAATTTTGAAAAATTGAATAAGTTAAATGAGGAGCTAAAGTAGGAATAGCAAGCTGAGAGTGAATGTTAGTAATAAATTGCTGAAATTCTTTAGGAAGGCATTTCTTAAGAATAATTGTAATCAATCTAATATCACTTAAACTAACATTAACACCACTTAGTTGAGTTTTAACTGCATCAAATTTAAGTAAAAAATCATCCATATTTTTAAAGTCATTATACCTTAAGTCCTCCAAGTTGTCTTGGAGTTGAATCTTACGAGATTCTGAAGAGCTGTCATATGTCTGTTGTAGGATGGTCCACACTTCATGAGCTTTAGTGCAATGTCCAATTAGGACATAAAGATCAGGGATGATGGAGAGACCAATCAAACCAAGGGCTTCCTCATTTTTGGTCTTCCATGCATCTTTTTCTGCTTGTGAAGCAGAGGTAGCGGGTTCAGTCGCTACATCTGTAGCAACTTCAAGTAAATGTTTAAATCGAAATAAAAATGACACATGAGTTTTCCATTGATGATAGTTAGAGCTATTGAGCTTGATTTTTGGGATTAAAGTAGACATGATAAATTAATCAAATTAACTTACAAAGTAAATAACAGTGAATATATATTGATCAAGGTTGAGAAAACTAACTTTAACTTGATGTTAACACTCAATATAAGATGTAATTAAAGATATTAAAAAGATTTAAGAATTTAATTAAAATGGTGAAACAATTTTTAATTGCAACGAAATATTGAACTATTAATGGAAATTGATAAGAAATGGAATAAATAACTTAAAAATGAAGCGATATTAAATAATATGAAGTAAAAAAAAGTATTGACGATTAAACTTTTTACCTTTATATGAAAAAAAAATTGATAAATTAATAAATGAATATTTAAACTATACAACAGATTTGAATTAAATTAAATTAATTGTGAAAGAATTAAACTAATGAACAGGAATTACATTATAAGTAATTACAGATTTGAATTAAAATTAGAATAGATATCATAAATTGGGCCAAGGAAAATTCAACATTACTAAGATTAGATAGATTAATAAACAAAATCAGAGAAAATGCAGAGACAACTGAAAAAAAGAATAAAATCAGTGATTACCAATCTAAAAATAGTTATAATAATAACGAATGATTAAACTATCTACTGCAAGTAAGGAATCTTCCACAATGCTCAGTGGTAACCGCTCTGTCTTTTAATTCTTAATCTGAACTTGTATTATTAATAACTATTATTTTTGTATAAGACTGCCAGAACGCTACACTATATTTGTCACTGTTCTTCTTAAGCAGTTGGCCCTCAATAAGGAATGATTTAAAATTAGTTTCAATTGCTAACTAATGATGACCGCCTCATATGAATACTGCTATCAATATGCTGTTATAATATCTTGAAATAATGAAACGACAGCCAAAAAAAAAATCAAACGTCAGACTTAGACAAAATGCTGCAGGTAAAAAAAAATGCAGACACAGGGACGAGGCAGCTGATTAGCTGCGCAGAGGGATGGAAGGAGTGAAGTCTGCAGAATAGAAAACTTGATATGGAAGAAAGCTATAACTTTAAGAACAGCAATACATATGACACATGAAGCTGCGCAGGGGAAACAATGATAAGATTATATTTGTTGTTTTTAAACTCTTTTTGTTATATTTGTTATATTTGTTAACCTTGAGTTATTATATTTGTTATATTTGTAAACTCTTGCTGCGCAATGAAAGTCTGCGCAAAGCAAGAATATGATTGGTTATATTGTTAAACAAGTTTTATTAAACAAGACAAAGAACAGCAATATAAAACACTATAAGTATTGCACAATAAGTATGACTTTCAATATGAATGTCTTACCAAACAAATGCTGCGCAATATGGATTGGAATGAATGAAACAATGCTGCGCAATATGTATGACTGCGCAATATGTAAAATGTAAAATGAATGAAACAATGCTGCGCAAGTTTAAAAGAGTGCTAATAACAATAGATGTGTTAGAGGGACAAGCGGTTAGAGGGACAAGTCTGCTGTTAGGCTGCGCTACCAGAGAGAATATGGATACCAGAGAAAATATAGCAGATGTATACCAGCGCAAGTCTATATAGAATATGAATCTGAATAGTATATTGCTTTGGTAATGAGATAGCCGATTTAATTTATGTCTCACAGCAGTATTATAAATAGATGTATTTAAACAGAGATTAATAACAGATGTATGAAAGATAACAGCTATCAAAAGATGTAAATACTTTTCTAGAACAGAAGTATATGCTGTGCAAAGGAACAAAAGTAAATAGCAGATGAATATTAAGATTGAAGCCTTTAAAAAAGGTTCGATTTAAGTGAAAAAAAGAGATTTAAAGCCTGCAACAGAGATGTTAGAAGTAAAAAACACAGATTAAAGCCTGCAATAGAGATGTTAGAGATATAAATCTGGATATAGTTGAGAAGAAAACTTTAAAAAACTGAAAATGAGATAGAAAGAGCTTAGATTTGGCGGCAAGCCATCCAAAACTAAGGGGTTAGAATGAAAAAAAGTTAGATTTGCAAAAAAAATCTGCAAAACAAGTGTTAGATAAACAAAGAGAGTTGCTCCTTTGAGTGGCACCTTCCTACAAAACACTTAAACAAGGATTAGATAGCTCTGATACCATGTAAGAAGAATGAAAAGAATGAAAACTTAAACAAGAATTAATCCAAGAAAATGAAATGATGGAAGATTTTACCAAAACTAAAGGAGAGAAGATTGCAAGATCAACCACAAAGTACTTCAAGAATCCAACAATGAGCCAAGAGATTTTGGTAAGGGGAAAAGCAAAGAAAAACCCCTTTGTGAATAAGAATATGGCAAAAAGCCTAAAAGATGAGAGCAATGAGTTCAATACAATAATGAGAGCAATGAGAGATTGAGAGAGAGAGGAGAAGATTATTGAAGCAAGTGAGTGAGATACATCTCTTAAGTAGAGATGAGTGGAGGAGTTTTGCATGTAACTCCCTTCTCCTATGGATGCCACATTCCTATTGAGTGTGTGACAAATGTGTGATTCCTCTTAAGGAGGAATATCTATTTTTCTTATTAAAGGAAATACAAAATAGTGACATGTCCTCTTACATGGACTAGAGGACAAATACAAATAAGGATACCTTGGTTTATCCTTTTAATTACATATTTTCAACCAAGGAAAGATTAATTCTAACAGTGACACTAAGGTGATTTGAATTGATTGTGTCTTAGAACTGAAGAGGTGTTTGAAGAACTCTTATCAAAAAAAAAAAATGTTACTTATATATGCTGCGAAGGTTCTATACATTGTTTTGTGAATTGAATTATTGTTGGCATTATGGATACTCCTATATTTGTTGATATTACAAAGGAACTAAGGCCAGTATTTTAATTACTTCATTTGAAGGCGGTAGAGAATGATCCCACAAGAGCTTTGTCTTTGAAACCCCATGGTGTGTTGTTGAATGAAGACATAATATATTTTGTCCATTATAAGATAGAGGATCTTGGTGAGCAAATGTCATCTTTAATGCATTACTGAAATGTGTAATGAATCTCGATTAAAGTATAAACAAAATATTTTACTTATATATTTGACATACATGATGATTTCAAACATGAATGGATCACATATGTGCTAAGCCATGTTCATGATAAATTCCTATGGTTGGATAGGCCACATAATATTAACAAAGAGATTATTCATGCAATAATAGGTTTGTGCACAACCGGTGATGTACCTTTTCTAAGAATGATTCTTGTTGATCAGGTCACTCATCTCAATGTTCTATGAAAAATAATAAAATTATAGACATCAAGGTCAATTTTGCATCTATGGTGTTTGGTTATAAAGCATATCAATCAAGCTGATTGAATAGTGTGCCTGGTGGCGGTATTCATGTTGCATATCAGATGGTGAAGGAGAATTCATAGTATGACCTATGTGAGTTCATGAGAAGTTAGTTCTTTGTGAACTTGGAGAAATATAAGAAGGACAAGAAACAAAATTTCAATTATGGTTCATTTCTGGTATGTATATTCTTCTACTTGTAAAATAAATTCCCTAGTATTAGTAATGTTTAGTGGTCAATCGATGAAATGGTAGTAGTGCAGATTAAGTAATGCATAAGAATGTTTTGAAATAACTTTAATATTTCAATGTGGGGTTATTTCAAAATTGTCCAAAAATGAATGCATGAGAGGGAAAGGATCCCAACCGGTATAGTGGAGAAGTACAAAGAGGATATATATTTTATTGTAAATACTGATACATGTATGATCAGGTAGTACAACCAAGAATTTCTTGGGCTCTATTAGTGGGTTATGAGGTAGATGGTGATATTGTACCACTTCATACTGATGATTTACTATCTAATTCAATCAATGCCAATAGTCCTAAGTTTGACACTTATGAAGAAACCTATCTGAAAATGCATTCACACTTAATGGAAACATTGATAGAGAAAAGATTCAGGAAATAAGTTGATGACTTAGCCAAGAAGAGTGATATTACAAAATGTTGTTGCATAAGTTGGAGAGGTAGAGGTTTTATATTCTATAATTGGTAAGGCAAAAAAACAAGAAACTAGGAGTTCCGCAGTGAAAAAGGAGGCTCCTTCCCCTATTACTAGAGCACATCCAAAAAGTAACAACACATTAAAGCCTGAACCTATAGTGGTTAAGGTTGAGGAAAAGGAAAAATAAAAGACACTTATGACAGAACATAAAATGTACAAGAGAAAGAAGGAAATGACACAAGGCTAGAAAGAGGCAAAAGGAAACAAAAATAAGAAGGATATAGTTGAGGATGTAGAACCACAAAAAAAATCTGAAAAAGATAAATCTGAATTGAGGGTGAGTGGAAAAAGATTAGATATTGTTGGCATGACAATTCAGAAATTAGTGAAACCCAAAACTAGGAGAACTTTCACTGCTAATATCATAGCTGATAACATAAGGGAATATTGAAGTGTGGTTGATTCTAACTGATGTTATAAAAAATGAGATGGTGAAGGTAATAAAAAGATAGAATATGCTATTATATATAGTTTACATAAGTTTTGTAGAGGACCTAGTGAACTTTATAAAATCAGGATACCTGAATCACTTTACAAGAAGATTGATGCTAGGTGGAGATATGCTTTGAAACTAGATAGGGAAATGATGGAACAAGAAGTGATTCAACTTAATCCTAGATTTTCTATGGAAGAAGTGAAGATAAAAATTGAGGCTATGAAACCATTTTTCATAACAAGAAGTAGATTATGTAGAATACTCATAGGAGTGTCAAAATAATTTCATGATGAGACTCTTGATATCATGAAGATCAAATTCGAAGAAGAAGATGAACTAGTGGATGATACCCAAGAGGAGAAAAAAAAACAAGAGACTACCATTGAAGAGGTAATAGAAGATGATTTTTTCACTGATGAACAAGTGATTGAAGGAATTATCAGTGATATACCTTGTGATACTCCACAACAAATTCCTAATGTTAAAGTTGAAGATGTGCAAAGAAAAGAGTGTGCACATAAGGATAATACTGAAGAGGTGATGATACCTGTTACATCTAATGTTAGATGTAACAGGTATCATCACCTCTTCAGTATTATCCTTATGTGCACACTCTTTTCTTTGCACATCTTCAACTTTAACATTAGGAATTTGTTGTGGAGTATCACAAGGTATATCACTGATAATGTTAGAAAGAAAGATGTAGTTCATGAAGTTGATGTTGTAGTGCAATCAGTAAAATGGAAATTAGATATTAGTGGAAGTTTAAGTTACAAGAAGTAAGGAAAGGCTATGGATATTCCTAAGGAATAAATTATAGATGATCTTGGAGATGAGGATGTTGAGGTCATTCAAGGACCTATTGATGTTACCAAAATGAGTACTAGTGAATTTATAAGAATGAAAGAGATACTAAAGTTGAAAGGTAAAAGGGACGAACTTAGAGATAAAAAGAAACATGATCGAGTACTTCAATCAGCTAGAGACATTCTTGTAGCCTTGTACCATAATTTTAATATGATTATAATGCTACACCGCTTGAGCAGATGGATACCTTGGTCAATTCTATCATTGAAAAAAGTTACTAGTTTGGAGGAATCTTGCATGATTAGAGAAAATATTGATTATTTAAAGAAGAGGAATGATAATTTAATGGAGACTATTGCATTAGATAAAGGAAAACTTATAGGTTATATGAACAAGATGCATGAAAATTTGAAAGAGATTGGTAAATTACTTGCTAAAATTTCTAATTTTTCATTATCTACACAAGATTTGAAGCTAAAGAGAAATGAAGCTCAACATGAGCTTAAGTCTTTAATTGCTATTTTTTATCCTAATTCACATTCAGCTACCACTTATGGATAATAATTTAAAGTTGTCAATCACAAGATAAAGACATTACAAGAAGGACAAGATAAGAGGATCACTACTTTACTAGTTTGACTTATTTGATTTCTATAGTTGATGTAATAAAACAAAATGTTAGATATTCAAAGGAAATACTTGGGTCACCAGACATGAGGACACATTAATCTATGGAGGAGTTATCTTCTATGTTACATGGACAAATTCATACCATAGAGAACTCAAAAAAGTCATGGGAGTGTTCTTTGGAGAAATTCAATAAAAAATTTAGAAGTTTTTTTGAACGGTTGTGATTGGTAAGATGATTTCATTTTTTACATTAATTTTTGTACCTTTTTCATTATTGTCAAAGGGGGGGTGATCGATGCAGTGAAAATAAATTTAAGGGTCTACTTTAGTGATGAAAGGGGGAGTAGTTTGGTTATAGCTGAGTTTGAGTTATATGCATCTGTGTGTATATGTTTAAATGGTGAGTCAGTGAGGAGTTAATTATTTTCACTATGTCTTTCCATCAAAGACAAAGGGGGATATTGTTGGTATTATCATGGATTTTGGAGTTGAGATGGAATATTTTATGCTTATGAGTTTTTCATTCATGGAACGTGTATCAGATTTGATGACTAAATTACAAACATTGATCAATTGGATGGATAGGTAAAGAAAAAAAAAAGCTAAGTGTTTTAATCAATTAACATGAAGACAATAACAAAAAGTATTCTAAGTGGTGATCGAGGTAGAGATTACAATGGATGGTGTGATTATTAAGGGAGCATTATTTTGGTCATTCAAGTTCAATTTTCCAACCACAACTGTTAACTCAAATTTTTGAGTGTGTTACCTATTTTGGTAATGTGTTTAGAGTGAATTGGTTGAGTTACTGATTGACACCTAATGATTAGATGATTGAGGTGGTTGATTATTTATCTATTTTTGGTAAGGAAAATTTGTATTACATTATGGGCCGACATGCTAGGTATGATTAGCTAATTTTTATGTGTTTGGTAAATATTTTGATTTGACATGTTAGGTATGTTTCGTGCCAGTTTTTATGTGTTTGGTAAATTTTTTGGACTGACTTGTGAAATGTTTTTAAAGCCCTAGCAGAATTTAAAATAGACATATAAAATAAAGATAAATCATTTGATTTAGAGTGGAAAAATGTGTTATTGGTGGTTGCGATCAAAGACAAAGATAGATAGTTACGCCAGGATTTAAAGTTTGTATTGGATCTATTAGGTAAGAAGTGTCATTTCCATATCAATTATTTGATTTCATTGCTCAAGGATAATTCTAATAGGTTAGCGGGTTAAATCCCTTAATAGGGTGAATTTTAACAGGTATCATTCTATAAATATTTTAATAAGATGACTTCAGAGAAGGATTTCAAAATCCTCTATGAAGGTAGATCTTAATAGATCTGATTGTATTTCTAACAAGGTACTAGTCACTCTTAACTGGGTGAGCCTCTAACAAGGTATTGTAAGCTCCTAAAAGGGAAACTCTTTTTACTAAAGTGAAGAGATTCATGGGTGTCATCTCCACTATACTTGTCTCCCTCTTACAAGGGTTTCCACAAAAAAAAATAGTGGTGTTGGGTGGTCCCACAATAGTGTGTCCCACTTTTTGAGACATGCTGATTTTTGCTGAAATAACACATTTTTAATAAAATATGATGATTTAAGCCTTGAGATGTTCCATTTGAAGGAATTAATTACAAATGGTTATCTCAAAGCCTCTTAGATTAAAAAAACATTGATATAACATCTATACTACTCATTCATACCTACAATGGAGTCTCCTTCGCACCTATTAAAATGCTGACAAAAAATCAATTCAACTTTATGTTTTGGTAGATCAAATGAATCCATTTGAAAAACCTATCTATGTAGTATGATGCTATTCAGAACAAGCTTTATAATGAATATAATTTTAATACATATTGAGTTCATTATCACTTTTAAATGTTACTTTAACTAAACATAGGTTGTTTGGTCATTCAACAACCCGTCTCTTCAAGACTTTGGGAAAAATAGTAAATTACAAAAAAAAATTATGAAAAATATGTAGTAAAATTGTATTTGTGTTACCTTTCTATAAAAAAAAAGAAAAAATGAATTTTGATATACACAGATCAAGTTAGAGCGATCCAAGTGACCTTATGTCTAAATTAAAGTTACTGTCACTTTAGAACTTAATAAACTATGAAATATTGAGTCAAAATGAATGAATCCAATTGCATCCTTTAGATATTGAAGTTACAAATATAATCTTGAAAGAATCACATCGTTATCATATTTTAAAAAAAAGTTATGTTGGTCCAAGTGATAATAACTCCTTACAAACATAGTTTTTCACACAAACCGCTTTTTGAAGGAGAAGGAAAAATGAATTTTAATGAATTTTAATTTTTTTTAGAAAAATATATTTACAAACTAGAAAAAAAATTCTAAAAGACTCTAGTTTACATCATCTTCAAATTCCTAATAGTTTTACAGCAACAATTGTTTGAAAGTGAAGTTTTTTCTCAGAATGTTGATCTTTGTGTCAAAGTTGTCCAAAAAGTGGCACACGCTATTGTGGGACCACCTTGTTATGTGTTATGCTTTTGTAGATGCTTGAATTATTTTACTTCTATTGCATAGTTACACTTGCATGTTTGGTTGTATGGAATTTTTTTAAAAGCATAATCAGATTAGTGGTTTAATCGGTTCATTACCTGTTTGCACTGATTCACCCCTTGCTCTCAATGCCTCTATATATTAACAGAAGTTACTTGGATGAAAACTTTGTAACTTATTTATCTATTTTGCTTGCCACCTAACATTCTAATTTAAATTTTCCACTTGTCCAACATTATCTTCTACATCAAACAACCTTTCAACAACTAAATATTCTCCTAGCCTAGAGCATAGACAAATTTTGGGCATGTTTATTGTTTAAAATAATATTTATCTAATTAGACTAATTAGTTTAGAAAAAAATATTTCTTAGTTTATTCATAGGTCCCAATTTACTATTTTTTAATAGTTGGACTTATGATAACTAGTAATTTATATTTTTAGAGAGGGGACATCAAACTTCTGAATCTCAAGAAATGGAAACTTAATGATTGAGGAATTATAACCACTCCTTTGTTGAATTTTTTATTGGTAAATCCTTCCAATTGGTCAAGTGATCTGAAATACTAATATTTCTTAGATTCTTTTTTCTTATCTTCAAAAACTCTTTTGGAATCAAAATTATATGTCCCACATCTTCTAATGGTGGTAAGTTGGGTTAAACCACATATTTTTTAATATAATTCTCTCAATACATAAAACATGGAAGAAATTATTCAACTTTTAATCTAATGGAAACTCTAATTTATAAGCTATATTCCCTATCTTCATGATGACCTTATAGGGTCCATATAAATTGGTCTTGACTGTTTTCTCTCCACTTTTCTTTAAGGAACCTCTCTTATATGGAAGAAATATTTAAAAAAAAATATTCTACCTCAAAAAATCTCTTTGTCCTCTTGATATCCACATACACTTTAATCCAATTATGAGCATGAAATAGGTTATCTTCTAGGGACCTCAAAATATCTTGAATTAGTTTTACAAATTCACTGGCCAAAGGAGATCTACTATATTAAACTAAATATTCAACAAAGGAAAGTAAATTATAACCATATAGATATAAAAAAGGAGACATACCAATAGATATTTGATAGGAGATATTATATAAATGTTATCCTAAATGTAATTATTTTAGCCAAGAAATTTTTCCATTGGAAACATAATTTGTCAAATACCCTTCAATATATTTGTTAAAATATATTAGTTTCCCATATTTTTATGCATGATGATCTGTGTTAGGAGTGAGTTATGTACATAGTCCAAATGAAATAATTTCTTCTGAACAAATTAATAAATCTACTCTCTCTATCACTAACTATGTTCATTGGAAAACCATGCAATTTGAAAATTTATTTTTAAAAAAATATGCTATTTGGGAAGCTTTAAATTATTTTGTGATAGGAATGAAAAGTGCATATTTTGTCAACCTATAAACCACCATAAATAATTATTTTTTACCTTGAACTTTAGGTAAACCTATGTTTGAGCCTATGGAGATGCTTTCCCACTTATGCTTAGAAATTGGAAGTGGTTGGAGTAATCTCATAGGAAAATTGTGTGTACCCTTGTTTCGTTGACAAGATATGCACTCTTTGATGTTCTTGAGTATATTTTATTTCACCCATTTCCAAGAAAACCCCACTTAGATCATCTTATATTTTCAATAATACCCCTAGTGACTTTCCAAGTGTGTATCATGAAAATATCTCACTATCATTTCATTCACTTTGGAACCAAGCACTAGGAATATCATTTTCTTGTAGTAAATAATCTTGTCAACAATAGTATACTTATCATCTTCTTTTATTTTAAAGTTATAGAAGAAAAATAATCATTAGAATACATAAAGGCTATGAAAATTCTCCAATTAGTGGAAATTCTAGAAAGACAACACGAAGTAGGATCTCTAGAAAGAGCATTAGAAACTACTTTTTTCTTCCCTTTAATATAATCCATCCAAAGCCACATGCTTTTAATTTACCATTTATTTTTTGATGATCATTCAAATACATTTTTCAAGAAGTATCTAAGACTTCTAATTTTTCTTAACCTTGATATTTCCATATACGAGATATTGCTTAAATATGCCAAGTCCATGCATAATTGCCAACATTTCCTTTTCGTATATGGAGTGCCCTTTTCAAAGCTTAATTTCCTACTTGAAAAATCTATTGGGTGCCCCTTTTTAGTTAAAACAACTCTAATACATTCCCCAAAAGAATCACACTTATTAAAAATGTAATAGAAAAACAAAAAATCACAAGTACGAGACCCGAATTGGTTACCTATTAGAGCTCATCAAATATTATTTGATACTCTTTAATTTAAGTTAGATAAATCTTTGAAAAATCATATATAGAAACTACACAACCCAAATAATCTTCTTAAGTGATTAATATTAGTTGGTGGAGGCCAATCTAGTATCGCTTAGATCTTCCCTTGATCCACCTATAGTCCCTTGAAACTTATGATGTGTCCCTGTAACATATAAAATGGTGTTCCTATGTAATTATACCACCAAGTTATATATACATTGGGGAAGAAGGAGAAAAAAGGGGGGCCTTCAAATGTGACCCTTAGGATGACCCAGATCAGATTAGAACAACCCAAATAGATGTAGGGGTGCCAATGAAAAATCTAAGTCCTTTTATGTGTGTCTATTCAAAGGTCTTTTTTCTCTTTCTTGTTCTTCCTCATTTTAGTTGTTAATTATTTAATTAAACATGATGTAAAGGATGAAATGTAAGTAAATTAAATACACATGCAATTATAGAAAGTAGGGAATCTAATCTAGATATCAAAGTGAGTGTTGAAATGAAAAAGAAGGAAAATTACTCACCTTGAGGGGAAATGGGGAATGCAAGTTTAGATTTGAAAAATAGACTATCAAAATGTATCAGAAACAAGAACATATTTGGATATGGAAGCAAAAGGCTGAAAGCTACAAACTATAAAATTATGAAGGTCCCAGGAATAGGTCAACTTCCTTGGTATAGGTTGATTTGGGGTATAGGTTGAGATTGACCTATACCTGATAAGATGCAAACTAAATTTTTTGATGTGCAACAAAAACTACAACTTCAGATTTGTTAATTCTGAGCCTAAAAATCTGAAAGTCTGCAAATCTAACCCTACACAAAATAAAAAAGGAATTTTTTGAGGGGGGGAAGGGGCTTTCCTTGGTCAAGCCCCTTTTTAGGAATTAACCATGAAATGAAATATCAAAAGCATGTAAAATCAAGAAAAAAGATAGTATTCACCTTGCTTGTCAAATCTTCATGAATAGATATGGATCTTCTATCCACAAAGATGTTTGAATGCTTGTATGCACATGTATGTATAATGTATAATCTAGGATGTATCCAAAAATGAAATGGATATACAATCACCAAATCATAGATAATGGATGCCCATATGTGTGATATTCCTTTCTTGAACTCCTTGAATGCACCTTGAACTTGATAGCTTGCTTGCAAAATATGTAAATAGATTGTGAAATTTTGGATAGGTCTGTAGAGATGGTCAAATGAAGGAAAAATGCCTCCTTTTATAGTGATTTTGGCTTGAAAATCAAAAGGGTCGATTGTATTGGGTGAGAAAAAGTGAAAAACACCTAAATGGGCCTCGAGATTCCACAAGTTAACACATCGAGTATAGATCAACCTTGACCTATACCAGGTATAGGTTGACTTGTGGGACCTATACTTGAGAAGGCACATAGAATGGGAAAATCACAAGGATCTCATGTGTGCAAATGGTTAAGGAAAAAAGTGAGGGGAAATGTAGGCAATCAAGCATAAATACATCCATGTTCTAAGAGATTACTAAAATGGGGCCTAAAATGTCCTTGAGCTTCCAAATCAATGGGTGCTAACTTTGAGGATGGTACAGTCCCAAATATAAGATTTTAAACAATTAAAAATCACATTTTAGTACCTTGGCAAAAAATGATTTTTTCTTTAAGATTCCAAAACTTTTATCCAAGACCTCTAGGTTCTCTTTCCAAGTTTTATTGTAAATAAAGATATCATGGAAGAATAATAGAAAAAAAATTATAAGCTATCTAATCAATACCCAAGATTTATAAAAAATAAAATGTTTTTTGTGCATTTGTGAAGCCAAAGGGCATGGAAATGAATTCTAAATGTCCATAGTGGCATCAAAAACTAGTCTTCTCCACATCCTCTTTCCTCATGTAGTTTTGGTGGTAGCCTAGCCATAAATCAATCTTTGAATAATATACTTCTCTATGTAACTCATTGATGAGTTCATCCATCCTTGAGGTATGGTATCTATTCCTAATGGTCCTCTTGTTTAATTATTTATAATCTATGAAAATTGTCACCATGTCATCCACCTTTTTTACTAGAACCACTAATGAAGGAAATGAACTTAAACTTCACCTTATGAGACCCATGTCCAAAGGTTCTTTAATAGTCTTCTCTATTTTCTCATTGTAATCCCTTAGATGATGGTAAGGATTTGTGATAATAGTTTTAGCATGAAGTTATAATTCATTTACATGTTCAAATCTTCTAGCAAATAAAACCTCAAGAGTAACTCATTAAATATAAGACTACACTTATCAAGAATTGATTGAATTTTAAAATGAATTTTTTTCCTTATTTTATAGAAGAACTTTTTTTTTAGATGAAAATTCTTGCTTCTCATGATACTTTCTTGTAATGTCCCCTAAATAATCATTCAATAAATAATATTAATTATTTAATATTAGCTCTTACAACATAAACTAATATTAAATAAATAATTGTTTAATATTAGTCATATAAAATAAACTAATATTATTTAATAAGATCTTGTTGAGTATAATTTTTGAAGTAGTTGCTTATGGGAATTGGATAAAAGAGTTCCTTTTCTATAAGGAGGCTTTGGAAAATGAAGGGAGGAATATTGGATTGAAAAAACATAAGAACAGCAGGTTCATAATTATAATCACCTTCACCAGTGAAAGATCTGGCCTATGTGAATTTTGTCGTTCATACTGAAGAAAATTAAAGTGAAGGATGAAGCATGAGCACTGCGGTTGATATCAGATGAGAAGTATACTAACCCGTTGCCAGTGATTGGAAGGAGAATGATGATCAACATGTCCTATGATTCACAGAAAAATACATCATACAAAGACACCAATATAATTTCTCATTATACATAGTCACCATAACATGTTATGTATGTCTTGTCTTAGGATTATGGAGATGATATAATAATAAAAAATCTATAACCATAGCACAAATATTGATGATAGAGGAATTCATTACTAACACTGCATGAGGAGTATTTCATCCAGAAATGAGAGTTTATCTATGCCTCTACCAATAATATTATGAGTAGTCTGTGCACATTATAGGATGTTCTTTCTGGAGATGACAATTATTATTTTTAATAAAAGTAGAAAAGAAAAAAAGGGTTCCAACCCTTAGAACAAAGAGGTTGACTATATAATTAATAGAAAGTTAACCACCATAGAAAGCAACAATAAAGCAAGAGAGTCTGCCATGATCAAAAACAAAAAAATAGCAAAAATTAAACCACCACATACACAGAGTATCACACATATGCGGAAAAGTTTTAAAAATGTTCAACTTAAACCCAACCAGGTGCCACATAGGGCTAAAAACCAAATCCAGAGTTTTGAGTATACGTAAGTAAAAAAAATCTAACCAAAAAAGAGGCAAGGAAACAACAACAATCTCCATCCTACCATTCACAAGCAGCCATAGATCTAATTTCATCCCATAAGTGCTTCGATAGCAGAAGGTCAACCCACTTTTCATTTAGGAAGTTGAAGAGCTCCTAGTTACTTTTAACAGTTTCCTTGTCCGCCGAGGCCTTCTCATTAAGGAGGTAGAGAGAAGTGGTAGACACATCCATCACCTTAAGCGTGAATTTACTGACATCCACTAGACGCTTGTTGGTAGCTTCCAAGTCCCTGGTGAGTTTAGACACTGCATTCTCCATTGAGGTGACCTAGTACTTAATTCTCCCCATCAGGCTGCTACTAGTGTGCCCTTTGTCCTCGCTGGGGTCTTTTTCCTTCATCTCCTCCTCAATCACATTGGCTTGGGTGTCCTCATCAAGCTTAATTTCCACCCATTTAGTGTCATTATTTGGGTCCTCTTTGCTAGGGGAGGCCACGGAAGCATCCTCTTAGGTAGAAACTTCCTCCCTACTCATGAGCTCTCTGATAGCTATTTTCCCTTGCTCTTTGGAAAGGCAGGAGGAGCAGTGGGTAGAGGTGAGATGGGGCTCAAAAGTTTGGGGATAGTCCAGATTAATGACAATATTTTTATGCTTCTTGGGAGGGGGCTGAGAGCTAACACCCGGGTCAAGGGAATGCTTCTGAGAGCTGGGGGTGGGTTGGGTTCTAGAATATTTAGGGCTTGAAGTAGGGATCACACTACCTTTAGACTCAGTGGGAGTAGGGAAACCTTGGTTAAGGGAAACTGATAGTGACAGGGGTTGGTGAGAGGTGTGAGTAACCTGCGGAGGCAAAGGGGGGTAGAGGGTACAATGGAAATTGTATAAGCGGAGGATAAGGCCCTAATGGAGATAGACAAGGTTTTAACCAATGGAAATGGCTTTATTCACAGCCTTCACGTTAGCTTCCAATGAATGTAGAAGGTAAAAAGGAAAGGAAATTAATAGCTTGTGATGAAAATGGTTTAGAAATGGGAGATGATAGTTATAAAACGTACCAAACTAGCCCTCAAGAGTGAAATATTTCATCATGAGCTTGCACATCTTTGGCCAGAACTTCAGGAGCTCAGTGACAGCATAGCCACCATTTAGCAGAGAAGGGGTAGCATCATCCTTTGAGAATTGCACAAATTCTAAATTCACTTGGGCTTTAGTAGTTTTTTTCCACTTCCTACCAGTGGTCGGCATTCCTGTCACCTGGCCAATAACCTCTTCATTGACCTAGAAGGAGATGCTGTTAATGGTGACCTACTTTTCATTCTAGGTTTTGGCAACCTATTTGGAGATCATTTCATCAAGGCCTTCGAGGCATTCCATGAAAGGCGGGATACCTCCCTCCTTGCAAAAGTGCATAGCCATGGGATCCGAGGAGAATTCCTCCTCAATCCTGTTTGGCTCGATTCTTTTCCTATCACCACCCATTTTCTTCCCCTCAAGCTGCTTGCAGAAAAAACTAGAAACTAGAGGGAGACCAAAGGAAAGAACTCTCTCACCAGACTCGGCTCTCCGAAAAATGACACAGCAAAGGTTGGAAATGCTGAAAGAATGCTAAACAAGGGATTTGAAGTCATGTCAAGTTGCAAAGAGTGATTAAGGATTTTATTTTCTTGGGGTTCATAAAGCCTTACCATAAATGCCACTGGGGTTAAAACGTGAGAGGTACATGATAACCCATAATTATCATAATAATTGTCATCAGAAAAATCTGCTTCATATCTCTTGACAACCTCCAAAGATTTATTTCCCAAAGGCCATTTAAAATAATGATGGCCATTTAATAGAAGACTCGTGCCCATATGTCACATCAGACCCCTTTCGTACCTTAAGTTATGCCCATAATGAGCCATGTGGCAAGTAAAAGAGGTTGTGATAGGGGTCGTAAAAATGTGCTAGCACCTGGCCCCACCAAAAGGCATCCCACTCAAGCTTTCCTTTTTAAACTTCATGAGATTCAAAGTCAGTTTCTCTCATTTCCTACCTAAGTAGGTCTTGAGTATTTTGGGGTAGCTAACTAACATCTCTCCAACACCAAAGCCCATCCAGTTATAGACCAGTAGCATCCATGGTGTCAACAACTGCATTGCCTTCCCTGTAGATGTGCATGATTGTAACCCAATGCATGGGATCCATAATGTCATAGATATCACTAAAATTGCTATCCACTTTCCAACTAGCATTGCAGCTACCCCTAAAAGAATCAATTATGGTTTTGGAATCTCCTTCGATAGCAATGTTGGTGTAGCTTATGGACATGGAAAATATTAATCCCCAAGGGAGAGCCATACCGTCAGCTTGGTTGACAATATGGTTGTGAGGGGTCCAACATAGGCTGCCATTAAGCAGCCCTTGTGATCACAAATGACACCACAACCAGCTTGGAGCTGATTGCAAACTGAGCCATCAAAATTCAACTTGTGCCAGGTGGCATGAGAAGGAGTCCAGATAGTGGCATTTTGAGTAGCAATCTTGGTGTTATCAAATTTGGCAAATCCCTTATCCATTCCCCATCTCATGGAAATTTTTTGGTCCCAGGTAGAAGGTGGGAGACTAGGGGTCTTCTAGTGGGTGACAAGTAAGCTTTCTTGAAGTAATTTGAGCCCAAGTTAGAACATTGTCATGCTATTCAGTTCAGTATCTCTGAAGATCATGTTATTGTGTTCCTTCCATAGGGACCAGCAGAAGATTGGAAAGGCCTAATTCCACATGAGAAACAATTAAGAGAAACTAATTATTGTTACAAGGCATCCCACCCAAGCTTTCCTTTTTAAACTTCATGAGATTCAAATTTAGTTTCTCTCATTTCCCACCTAAGCAGGTCTTGAGTATTCTGGGGTAGTTGATTAACAACTCTCCAACACCAAAGCTCATCTAGTTGCAGACTGGTAGTAGCCATGGCATCAGAAACCGGGTTGTCTTTTTTGTAGATGTCCATGATCGTAACCCTACACATGCGATCCATAATGTCATGGATATCACTCAAAATGCTATCCACTTTCCAACTAGCATTGCAGCTACCCCTGGAAGTATTAATTATGGTTTTGGAATCTCCTTTGATAGCAATGTTGGTGCATCCTATAGACATGGAAACTATTAATCCCCAAAGGAGAGCTACACCCTCGGCCTAGTTGACAGTATGGTTGTGAAGGGTTCCAGCATAGGCCACCATTAAGCAGCCCTTGTGATCATGGATGACACCACCACTAGCTTGGAGCTGATTGTGAACTGAGCCATCAAAATTCAACTTGTGCTAGGTGGCACAAGGAGGAGTCCAAACTATGGAATTTCGAGCAGCAATCTTGGTCTTATCAAATTTGGCAAATCTCTTATCCATTCCCCAGTTCATGGCAATTTTTTGGTCCCAGGTACAAGGTGGGAGACTAGGGGTCTTCCAGTGGGTGACAAGTAAGATTTCTTGAAGCAATTTGAGCCCAAGTTGGAACACTATCATGCTATTCAGTTCAGTATCTTTGAAGATCTTATTATTGTGTTCCTTCCATAGGGACCAACAGAAGATTGGCAAGGCCTGATTCCACAATGATTGTTATTGGAAAACAATCATGAGAAATCATGAAAAATAGAAAATAGGTAACATACATTCTACAACTAAGATGTTCTATAAATACTAGTGAATGGGTGAGAGATAACCTACATTAAAATCTCCTTCTGACTACTCTCAATGTGCAAGTCTACTTGGTGTATGTACCAGTTCTTCCGGAAGTAGTTTCTTGAACGAGATGAAGAAAATCCTTTACATTTCCTATTCCATAAGACAAGATGAAGTTTCTCACATCCTTACACCAACATAGTCAAAATTAATAGAGCTTGTGGTGATATTGATATTTCATATCGAAGAGGGTACTAAACTAGAAATGCTGACTATTATGAAAAAGTTCATCCAAAGTCAAAGGTGAACAACTTGGTGGTTTGAAGGTTGAATTATTCAGGAAGGATTCTCTATTTAACAGGTGCACAAATATGTTCTGAGAACATTTTAATATTTTATTTTTTTTAATAAAGGTTCTAGTGTTCTGATAAATGTTTTGAGTTGTAAATAATAAAAATGACTTGTGGATTACTTTACTTGTTGTAAAATGTTGTGAGAGTTAAGCAGAGTAAAAGAAAATAACCTCAAGATTGTAAATCAAAATAATTAGGGATTTTATATCATGAAAAGGTCAGTAACTTGTTGACATAATGTTCTCGCATATTTTGTAAAGAATTTTTTCTTGTTTTGGTAGCCAAGTGTTTGACCAAATTACAGTGTTGTGATTTATGAGAAATTCTGGATACAATTTTGGAGTAAGAATTAGAACAGGTTAAATAAATATTTTTCTCTTTAAAATTTCCTTTCCTTTCCATCCTCTTGTTCAAAACCACTTTATGAGTTCCATTTGGTAAGCCTATCAGCAAAATCTCTTTCCTATTGGAAATAAATTTGAACTCCATAATTTGGTTGTTTGTATAGTATCCTCCAATATAATGTAGAAAATAAAATTTGAAGACAACATCGATCTCTCCAATTCATACCACAACAATCATCATATAACTCATAGTTCCCAAATGTAATTTTGATTTTTTGTACTAGTCAAGTGCAAGGTAAGTTAAAACCATCAAGAATAGTGACATTGAAACCTTCAAAATCTTTATTCCTTGAACTTATTTTAAGCATGCAACCCTCATTTATAAAATTATGGTTTG
Organism: Chamaecyparis obtusa; assembly: GCA_027943335.1. NCBI lineage: Eukaryota > Viridiplantae > Streptophyta > Pinopsida > Cupressales > Cupressaceae > Chamaecyparis > Chamaecyparis obtusa. The sequence goes on from BSBK01009940.1 coordinate 92,318, forward strand.
TACCATTAGCAATAAATTATTCTTTGATGAAATATAACTCCTTAGAGTCTGAAGGGATCATCTCTAGGTTCTCTAAATAGAGATGCTATTATGACTTCCTTTATTTATTTTTATTCTTCTACTTCCACCTCTTCCTTAGTATCATGGAACACTTCATTATCATTAGTATTAGAATCTGAAACAACTTCAATGAATTGAATTTTTTTCTTATCTAAAAATTGTTTTCCTGGAACTCATGGTTCTCTACCAATGAAATAGAAATTCTTAGTTCCTAGATCAGACATGGTTATTTCATTCAACTTCTTACTAGTAGTGCTTAGAACTTTCTTTGTTGGAGGTATTGAAGGAGCCTTTTTCTATAAATTAACTTTATGTTTCCAAATATTTCCTCACTTGGATTGATGAAAAATAGATTTCTTTAGCATAGACATATGACACAAACAAGGATGGTGGATCCAATTAAGCACAGTCCAACCTTGCAGCCAACAATCAACCCAGCAGAATAACACACCAAGATATGCTCAAGGTCAAATTTTCATTAACATGTCCGACTGTAAGGCCTTTCAAGTTAGTGCCAATTACAATCAGAAATAGTTCTACAAGATCAACTAGATCCAATTTAACTCTAGCTAGTCTAGTTCTGAAATAGATCAGCAACTGATGGAAACCCTAAGGCAGATTTGAACTTGTGCTCGCAAGCCACCAAGAAATCTCCTTGTCTCCAAGCATGCAAACCACTAGCTCGGCTATGACAACTATCAAAATTCAATCTGATCTGCTAGATCTCGCAGGATCCAAGTCTACACTATCTCCCAGGATCCAAGTCTACACTATCTTTTCCACAGCTTCACTTTCATGTTTCACTCCAGACTGATTCTAAACACTACCCAAACACTCCTTAAATACTAATCTTCAGCCACAAGCTGGCTGGATGACATAATTAACTCCTACAAACAAATATTAAATGCAATACAAGTCAGCTCTCAAATAGCCTTACACTTATTTAATTCTCCATGTTGGACTCTAGATCTACATAGGAGAATACAACAAAAGATACCAACAATAAATGCACCAAGTCAGCCAACCAAATCACCAAGAACTCCAATCGGTAAACTAGAACTACAGAGCACTAGAGAAATAACTGAGCACCAGTGAAATAACTGACTAAGCCAAGAAACACCTGCACCAGTTCCACCAAGCACAAGAAGTCTCACTGAGTTCCTTTAGCGACCGAGCTTCCCTCAATAACCGAGACCATCAGTTAAAGCTGCAACTGAATACCACTGAACCACAACAACACACTTCCTTGTAGATTCACCAAGTACCCAAGATTCTAAGAATGCCCCTACATCAGACACCCCAGGTTTGAAAAGATGTTCATATGTGAGAAGAACATCTTCTAGGATTCAAAACATAAACCTTGAACTAGTTCTTCACATATAAGTCCTCCAACTTTTTGGCTTGCATAGTCTTCTACTTCAACTTCCTCTATCTTCTCAAGTCTTTCCTTGATAACACACATGCTTGTTCTCCATACTAATCATCCATACCTTCAGGATCCACCAACTCAACTCAACTACCAATAGTCATACTTCTCCTACCAAGTGTTGTATCCAGCAAAGGCATCAGGGAAAACTTCTTGTCATCCTTCTCAACAGTAAACACATTCTTCACACAATCATACATAGCTCTGCAATCATATTGCCAAGGTCTATCAAGAAATATATCACAACTATTTATCTCCACAATATCACATAACACAAGATCCTTATACTAGCCAATCTGAACATCAACAAAGCATTGTTCTCTTACTTCCAGAGCATGAACATCTTGCAACCAGCCAATCCTATAAGGATGTGGACATTTCATTCTTTTCAAACCAAGTTTCTAAACCATGTCCTCAGCAACAAGGTTATCGATGCTACTACTGTCAACAATAACATCACAAATTTTACCTCCAGACTTGCATTGAGTTCTGAACAAGTGACTCCTATGACAAGGTTCCTCCTTTGTATCGAGCAATGTTTTTTGAACCAGCAAGTTCTCAGATGTAGGCTCATTCTAAGTGTTCTCATTTACCACAACAGTTCATCGGTCACCAAGATTATTCTGTGTACACTCAAAAGAATCATGTCCTTCTTCACCACAGTTATAACAACTTCCCTTAAAGATAACAATACCTGTCTTCTTCTTTGGTTCTACAGGTTTCTGTTCATCTTTCGTAGTCATTTTATCCTTCACCGAGTGATCAATCTTATCCTTCCCTCAGGGATTTCTATGTTGTCTCCTTTTCAACTTATCTTCTACCTTCAGAGCATACTGATAAGCATCTTCAATAGAATCAATCTTCAGTATACCAAGCTCATCCTAGATATTGAATCTCAAACCATTCAGATACCGAGCTACCTTTTCCTTACCAAGTTCTCTATGTCTAGAACAAATAATAAGTTTTTAGAACTCCTCGATATAATCTTCAATAGTCAAATCTTTATGCTTCAGATTCTGCAACTTCTTAAATAATTCAAGCTCATAGTCAATGGGTATGAGCTTAGCTTTCAATTTAGTCACCATCAACCTCCACTGATTGATCATCATTTCACCTTCATATTCTCTATCTCTTTGTAATTCTTTCCACCAAAGAGCAACATGTCCTTTCAATTTTTTCTGTGACAACCTCACTCTTACAGGATCCTCAATTTCTTCAACCTCAAAGAAATCTTCTAATTCACCAATCTAGTCAATTAGATTCTCAGGTTTCAAAGTACCAGAGAAAGTAGAAACTTCCATTCAGTAACTATTACTTAACCAAGCTCCAAATCTAAGTAACCAACTAGTTTTCTCAAAGGCTAGTACTTTGAAACTTGAGAATCTAGGCACTCTAGCCTATCAACAACCTTAAATGTTTAAAAGATCTGACTTTTCAAGGCCTCCACAATACTACACAATGATGGATTAGGTTTCCTAGGCTTTAAACCACTTAGACTCAAGGAATTCTAAGACTCTATTTTAATTCCCATGCTTCCAATACACAAAGTTCTTTCAAACTGTTCCAAAGGCTTAATAGGCTGCCAATAACCCTGCAACAGACTTAGGATGGTAATAACTTTGTCTTCCCTCAAAACACTTGACAAGATGAAAAAATTTCTAGATACCCTTTTTAGAGTTCTATAACACACCAAAAGCTTTTATAGGGTTACTTTGGACCAACACACCTAACCATGACTGAACCCCTGTTTTCAATGCATGAAAATGACCAAATTTTCAAAGCAACTACTCTCCTCACATTCCCTTATCCCACCAAACCTTTAGCAGAGTTATAAAATGACTCAAAATGGTTAAATCCACAAGCAATTAGACTCACGGGCCCTGCAACACCAAAACCCCCAAATCTTGACTCCAAACCCTGGTTTGCTAGGGCTTCCCCAATCTCTTGTTACAACTCACTCCTACATAAAATTAGTGATCGAATCACCATTCATTCAACATGAAAAAATGTTTTCAAACATAAAAACCCTTCCTTATTTGGACAGATCATCCACTGCTACACATTGCATCCAATTTCATTGTATTTTCTCACTGTTCTTTAACTGTGATCACCTTTACTCCACACAACTCTGCATATGCATGGTTAATGATCTAATAATATAGGTTAGAATTAACATTCCATGGTTAGAATGGTTCTCATTTTATATTGAAACTGTTGTTACACCAGTGGTCTATCTAATAGCATTTCTTATTTTAGTTTACTATTATTGCAGTAGGAACTTAGAATAATGAGAACCATTCTAACCTAATAATGAGAACCATTCTAACTGTTGTTATGCCAGTGGTCTATCTAATAATGAGACTCAATATAAAATGAGATTCATTCAAAAATGGCATGAATTGAACAAAGAAACATTGCAATTCCTTTAATGCATCAGAATAACCGAATTGAGACTTCAAGATGAATGAATTTTGCAGAAAATAGAGTATTTCTATTGGTTACGGTTTTATCCATTTTCAACTTATATAAATTCTAAACAACTAATTCAACCAACTTTTCATAAATCCTAAATCCACAGTTTATATATAGCATTTGATTCTTATTGGAAATCGATTCAACATACCTTAACCCTCTAGTTCAACTCTTCACCCTGTTAGCTTCTACTAGTGTTATTGTTGTATTAATCCCTTTTCATTCACTGTTGTAGACATTTGTTTACTTCAGTGGTTCCACACATTGATTACACCCAAACTAGGGCATCAACCATGAAGCACAGTTAATGTCTTTCCCAATTCCGAGCACTGAACAAGTTAAATAACATTACCCTAATTTGTTTTTTCATCCAGCGGCATGGCATCTCCTTGATGAAAGCACAAATTAGGGCCACAAATTCATAGTAGAGCCAACACGGTGTACCCTAAACCTCCTTCACTTCTACCCTTCTCTAGCTTCTACGTCCTTCCTACGCGCTGAAATGAAGCGGTGAAATGAAGTTTCAAACTTTTGTTTTTTTTAATACATGCTCGTGTTGGTTGCAATTTCAACTACCACTGTGTTGGTTGAAATTGCGACCAGCATGGGCATGTATTAAAAAAAAACAAAATTTTTCCTTCTATAATGCGACTAATCTAAACATTTTTATTTGATGGTTGAATTGTTTAGTCAAAATTTAAGGTCAAATGTACTAGTATGAAGTTGTGGAAAAGATAGTGTAGTCTTGGATCCTGTGAGATCTAGCAGATCAGATTGAATTTTGATAGTTGTCATAGCAGAGCTAGTGGTTTGCATTCTTGGAGACAAGGAGATTGCTTGGTAGCTTGTGAGCACAAGTTCAGATCTTCCTTAGGGTTTCCATCAGTTGCTGATCTATTTCAAAATTGGACTAGATGGAGTTATATTGGATCTAGTTGATCTTCCAGAACTATTTTTGATTGTAATTGGCCCTAACATAGAAGGCCTTATAGCCGAGCATGTTAATGAAAATCTTATCTTGAGCATATCTTGTTGTGTTGTTCCACTATGTTAATTATTGGCTGCAAGGTTGGACTGTCCTTAATTGGATCCACCATCCTTGACTACATCAGGTGGTATCAAAGCTGCATTGATCTTGTTGAGCAAAGGTTGTTCTTGAGCGAAGGTTGATCTTGCAAATTTGACTTTGTTGGTGAAGAGATCATATGATCTGAGTCATAGATTCGTGGCACTAAACTTGTGGAATCTTGACCTGGTTGTTCATGCAAGGCTACAGACTGATCTGACTTGCACACAACTTGGAGGTTGTCACAAGGTAGTCGGTGTTGGGTTTGTTGTAGAGGGTTTTCAAAAATCTTGAAGGATGCCTCCAAGAAGATTGGACCCTAGAGCGATTGCAGATCTTTGTGATGCGGTGGAATCGAAGATTACAAAGAAGGTGAAATATGATTTTAGATTTGAGATGGAGCTGATGAAGAATGACATGACCACTAAGATCATGAGGGCTATGACTAGTGGACCTTGGAATGTTGGTACTAAGGATGGTTATGAGGAAGTTGCTCAAGACTTTGAAGCTACTAGATCTAGTGGTGATGACCAGAGAGACAGATCTGGAGAAGGGGTAAAAGCACAATCAAGTGTCACCTTTTAGGCTAACTTATCAGCACAGTTGAATTTTAGTATTTCTAACAAAAAATTAATTTTGGTCAAACGTATGCTCTAGCTAGATTCATTCTAGCTAAGTTAGATAAGTGTTTTAAATTTTCCAATTGGAAATATCTATTAAATGCATGTTTATACCACTGTGGGTCCAATTACCATAAAAATAAAATTATTTCAGAAAACTGGCATTTCAATAACTCCTAATATTTTTAATGATATTTTTCAAAAAAAAATTAAAAATACCCTTTTGTAGAGATCAGAGTCAAGAATATCCTCAAATAGATTTTATAGTTTTTTAATTAGACATAGTTTATTGTAATTAAAAAATATTAAAAGTAGGTATTTTAATAGTCAAGGAGATGTTGATTTAAATAAAGAAAAAATAGTAAATCATATTAAATAAATTTAGAAAACATATGGTGCACCAGAGGAGAGAGTCATCTTCAAGAATATATATATATATTTTTGATTGGGATAGATTTGTAATGAAAAATATGTTGCAAGATGAAAACTGTCGATTTTAGTGAGTTGGAATTTGAATTGTTATAAAAGAGAAAATATAGGTCACAAACCAATTTTTATTTCTTTTTGCAATAGCTATATATGTCATTTATGACATATTTTGAAATTAGGGGAAAAAATGTTTATTTACATATCATTTTTTGGTGGGAACTCGACCCCTAATTTTTAACATTTTTCAGCAACTAAAAAATCATCTTTAAAAATTTAAAAACATATCAATTATTATTCAAAAAAATTATTAAAAATATTAATCATAAAATTCATCCATTTTATCACATTTAATTAGTTTACATCATCTTCGAATTCCAAACATAAATATCATTTTTATAATATTGAAGTTGAACAACTTTGATTTTGTTAGCCTTTTCCTTTGTAAAAAGAACCTTCCATTCAGTAACTATTACTTACTCAAAGAACTTTGTGTATTGGAAGCATGGGAATTAAAACAGAGTCTTAGAATTCCTTGAGTCTAAGTGGTTTGAAGCCTAGGAAACCTAATCCATCATTGTGTAGTATTGTGGAGGCCTTGAAAAGTCAGATCTTTTAAACATTTGAGGTTGTTGATAGGCTAGAGTGCCTAGATCTCTGAAATTACCAATTCTCATTGTGTTTTGAATACCACCACCCTTATTCCTTTTGGTTTGGAGTAATTTTATTTTGTTTTAAATAAGTTATGGCAGTTTTATTAAATTATTTGAATGATTAAATGAAGATTGGATCATCAAGATCAAGATTGGATTCAAAATTACTCCAAACCAAAAGGAATAAGACTCCAAACCAACGAAATAAAACTATCATAACTTATTTAAAATGAAATAAAATTACTCCAAACCAACGTAATAATTGTGCAATGATTATTGGAAGCCATTCTCGACTCAATTAATGACCAGATTTAAATTGTATTCTTTGTCGCACAGAAATGGTTTCCACAAGTTGATAAACTTCTTCAATAAACTTGATACTAAGACTTGAGTTACATCCAAACGCAACATAAAACATTTAAAATAAATATTTGTTATTTGTTATCGAATTCCATCACAGCATATTCATAATAAAGACGTGCTCGATCGTGACGACAATATGGGTTTTAGACTGTCGAATCGAAAGAGCAAACCAAAAAAAATGAGTTGTAAATAATAAAAATGAAACATTCGGGAAACACTGACCAATCACAGAGAAGAATCAAATGTAAAACTAGACTATTATTTTCATTCATCATATGTATTGCATTGATCATCTCATTCCCATTGATCTCTCTCTTCACCGATTCTCCACTCTCGTACCCTCTATTCTCGGCTTCTACATTGCAAAGATAAAGATCTCCAAACTCACAACCCGGTAACTAAATCATATAACTTAGTGAAGAATACTCAAAATAGAGATCAATGGTGAAGACAAAAGGCATTCTTACATTTAGTTAAGGGTATTACTTAAAGAATAATATAGATCAATAGTGAAGATTAAAAGTCACCCTTACATTTAATGAAGAGTCTATTATATTTGAGTCTATCAAAAAGTCATGGAAAGTTCCTTATAGATATTTGAAGAGAGTCCTATTATTCATTACATTACTTGCAATATGTATGTTGATATTTCATTTTCTCTATATATGCTAAGTGTTTATATAAGAGTGGGGATATGCTATGTAACTTTACTTAGTCACGGTCTTAATTATATAAGGATATATACTTAATCATAATATAAACTTGAATAAAAAATATAGATAATTTTAAAATAGAAATATGAGGTGACTGGGATATTATAAAATAATGAACATATCTTTGTGAATTATCCTAAGATTGTAGGGCTCAAATATTCATTGTGATTAATACAAGTTTGCAAACATTGATTGATGTATTTTGAGGTCATATAATATGGAAATAAGACAACACCTACATAAAACTTGATATCATCATAATATAACATATTTTGATTCTCTGCAAATTTGAACAAGTTTTCATTCACAATATAACATAAAATGTTTTGATTTAGTCTTATATGTTAATTATATATAGTTCCAGATCTATTCTTTATGAAATAGTGATGAGATTTATTCTTTTATCTTTGTTAATGTAATTATGGGTCTATTATTCACATAATGTCTGAGATATAATAATTCTAGAATCCCTAATTTTCTGATCTAGTTATGTCTTAGTTTACTATATAGCGTTGGAGTTCTACATTATGTCTATACCAAAGATATTCTTCCAACTTTGATGTTACCGTTGATTGCTGAGTGTATGTTTAATCAGCCAGCTAGATTACTAAATTGGTCTTTTAACACATTCTCTCCTCTTGTTCGACGACTTCCTCACTATTCCTTAGTATGATCTTCTCACAATTCCCCTTAATCTTTTCACAATTCTGACAAAACTAACAACATGCCTCATGTTATATGGAAAATTGGTAAACAAGGAGTCACTATAGTTCTATTCCCTTTTTCTAAGTCCTTCATGGAAGTTGAAGTATCACTCTTTAGGAAACTTATATCTCTGGTTCAAAGTTCACATTAAAATCATTCAAATATTCGAAAACAATACCCAAATTCACTATAGTGGTAAAGTATTAACAAAGCATAGCATCATAGTTCCATCAGTTTGACAATCAATGGTAAGAAATTCCTAATAATATTATATTAGAAGTGAAATGTTGATGCTAAGACAATTACTTTATGACCATAATAATCCTACATATGTTTTTTTGCACAATAGATAAAGTCTGCTATTCAATTCCAAGAGAAACTCACAATTTCAATTGTGACCACACTAGCCTGATCACAACAAACTTGTTAGAAACATGAAAAGAAAACATGTTAGCAATTCCATCATTTGTCTGTTGTTTGGGACAATCACCATAGAATTATTTGGACTATTTCTCCTCTTGCCTTGCAAGGTTAAACTGACCTTTTTTCATCCCTCCTTGAATAGATCCTTACCGTCTTGCACTTGTGCAATGATAGGCCACCAATGTTGCTAATTAAGGTTGGTGGGATGATTACGCCTATCCTGAAAAAAGACTTTCAAATCATTATTCTTTCAAATCAATTACCTATCGACGTATCCCTTGCGAGGGAGAGAAGCCAAACACATAAAGAACATGCACATAAACACGGCAACTGAAAAACTTAAATGGAATACACCAAGAAGTACCAAATGATGAATGCTCAATTGTTGTAATGGCAAAGCAATATCAGAACCATCCATTTATAGTCCTAATGATTTTGGAAATTGTTGACAAAGAGTGTTTCCTTTTTTTATTATAGTATAAATGATTTTTCTATAGTCGTAATGATTTTTCTTATTTATTGTCTTTTGTCCCTTTTTGATTTCCTATGTCTGTGCTTCATGACAAGATTTTGTCAACTTCTTTTGATGGTATATTTCATTCACTCTATGTGGAATACTATTTTGTTCACTATTTTATTTCAGCTTCATATTTCTTTCATTTTTCATATGCACACAGACTACACATGCTGATAAAAAAATGAGCTATTTGATTTAGGTTTACTTTTCATTATTGTAAATGGTTAATATTTCTGATGGTACTCCTTGGTGTATTTGGACTGTAAAAATAATCATATAAAAATAATAAATGTAGTAACGATGGTGCGGTGCATTATTGATATACGTTCGATGACTCTTGTCAATTGCCAAACTGTCAATGTGGTGGTGGGAAGTGTGTGTTGAAGACTTCACAGACATTGAACAACCCTGGACGAAAATTTTGATGCTGCCCTAATCGAAAAAAGGTTGCTAATGTCTATATATTTAAAGTTTCTAATGTAAATACTATTCATTATAATATAAGAACTAATGTAGACTGGGTATCATAGGGAAATAATGGCTACGAATACTTTAGTTGCGTCGATGACAACTCATCTGCATCTATCCACCCATCTCCACTTATCCACAATGAAGGATTTGAGTGCAAAACGTGTCAGGCTAGGGAAAATTCTGAAATTATATTTTTACGATGCCTTCTCTATATTGTAATTGCATATCTAATTTGTTGTGACCATATGCAGAGATGAACTCAGGAATTAGTTAGTTTAGTATTTTCATATTGTAACTAATATTTTAATATCGATATGACATAACTTCTCTTTTCCTCAAGTGCACATATATATGGTTTACATCTTTTTTTAGAATAAGTCTTCATGTTTATGGTTCAAGTGAGCCCCAATCTGCTATCAATCACATGATTTAACGCTGATTTAGGTTGGAGGTAAACTACATGTGTCATGTAAACAACATGGTTGAATGCAATCTCTTTTGCATGTTTTCAAGAGTTTTCCCACCAATACAAGTGTAAATAACATATTGAACATAATCTACGGATGCTACATGGTATGAAGTCTCACTGAAGAAGAGTACTACAAAGAGCAGGCCTACCGTACCAAGGAAGTTTGACAAGAACAAGGAATATGGCTTAAACAGAATGGGAAGACGTCTTTCTATACTAGGCTTGGATCCTTCGACAATTAGTTTGATAATAAATGAAGCAAATGAGAGCTGAGCAATTAGATTCCCAAGAAAAATCTTGTAAATGAATTGTGTGTAGCCCAATTCCTGTGCCTTCTGTGCATACCTAAATGATATATTTGAAACAACAAGGGTAAATTTAGCATTACCCTTGTTGTTTCAAATATATCATTTGGGTACGCACAGAGGGCACATTAATTAGGGTACATATAGTTCATTTATGGGCTTTTTCTTGGAAAGCTAATTGCTCATATGTCATCTACATTATTTATAAGATAATTGCCGAAGGATCTAGGCTCAGGCTTGAAAGATGTCTTCCCAAACACATAAAAAACATACACATAAACATGACAACTGAGAAACATAAATGTAGATTTCACAATAGCTGAGAAACATAATTGTAGGCATCATGGTCACAATTTTTTGGAGACAACATAATTGAGTTGTATACCCAGACGATGGAGAGCAACTTCTGCTCCTCCTATTCCAAGTTAACACTGTGGGATCCAAAGACCATAGATAAGGAATAAATTTAGAGAGCGAAGGAGGGCCATAACGACCAAAATAATACAAGATGAACCTCAAGTTAAATGAGGCAACTATAAACATTTTAATAAATTTCTATTAAAATGTTTGCAGTTGCCTCATTTAACTTGAGGTTTGTCTTGTATTATTTTTGTCATTATGGCCCTCCTCCGCTCTCTAAATTTATTCCTTATCTATGGTCTTGGGATCCCGCATTGTCAACTTGGAACTAGAGGAGCAGAAGTTGATCTTCATCATCTGGGTATACCACTCAATTACATTGTCTCCAAAAAAATGTGATCATGATGCCTACAATTATGTTTCTCAGCTGTTGTGTCCCAGGACCCCTTATGACCCTTTACAACCATTTACGACCTCTAAGAATACATCTTAGAGGTCTTAAAATTTCATAAAGGGTCATAAGAGGCTCCTAGGAGGGGCCAAATGAGCTTCCACCTTCACATGGTTGGCCCTGTTAAGTAGAGAATGTTAATTAAACTATTCTTGAAACATAATTGTAGGCATCATGGTCACATCAGGGATGAAACTATTCCAAGTTGACACTGTGGGATGGAGAACAACTTGGAACCAGAGGTGCAAAAGTTGCTCTCCATCGTCTGGGTATACCACTCAATTACATTGTCTCCAAAAAAATGTGACCATGATGCCTACAATTATGTTTCTCAAAGAATGTTAAACTATTCTCAAAACAAAGAGAAGCTCAAAGAGAAGTTGGCAACAACCAATAGAACGAGTGTGGACACCTGAAGATAAATATCAAATAGGGGAAAAGCACCTGCAAAAATAGAGGCACTAGCTGTAGATACAGATGAGGATATCGTAGAAATTGCTAATTTAGTGTTTCAGAGAACAAACGATTTGCGTATCAAACTCAGACAAGCACACAAATATGTAGGTAAACGAAGCTTTCTTAGTCAATTTGATTTTTCTTGAGGCTATGAATATACAGTACAATGAAAATGCTTTGTTCAATCACCGTCATTTTTTTTTAACCAAAAAATATTTTTGGTCAATTTTTTGACCTTTAAATAACATTAATTTCGACAAGAATGCTATGCATTCAACGTCAATTTCATGGAATAGTGGTCGAGTATTTCATCGCAAATTTGACATCAAGTTTTCCAAACTTGGTCTCGATTCTGCCAGCTTCATGCGATTAGTTCGACGAAGAGTCGGTCGATAAGTCGACTACTACGAAGGTCGCAATTTTGACAATGGGTTTGACTATAGAATAATCGATGAAAAAAGATCGACCACGGTTTTAGTCGTCTATTCGACCAATTGTTGTAGAAAATTTGACTAATTCTCGTCGAAATCTAGGGCAAAATTTACTAGTGTCACTTTTCATTTGTCACTCAAGACTGACTCTAAACAACTATCCAAACACTCCTTAAATACTAATCTTCAGCCACAAGTCAGGTGGATGACATAATTAAATCCTACAAACAAATATTAAATGCAATACAAGTCGGCTCTCAAATAGCCTTACAATTATTTAATTCTTGATGTCAAGCTCTAAATCTACTTAGGAGAATACAACAAAAGATACCAACAATAAATGCACCAAGTTGGCCAACCAAATCACAAAGAACTCCAGTCAATAAACCAGAACTACCAAGCACTAGAGAAACAATCGAGCACCAGTGAAACAATCAACCAATCCAAGCAACACTGAGCAACACCAGCACTAGTTCCACCAAGCACAAGAAGTCTCACTGAGTTCCTTCAGTGACCGAGCTTCCCTCAATAACTAAGACCATCGGTTAAAGCTGTAATTGAATACCATTGAACCACAACAACACACTTCCATGCAGATTCACTAAGTACCCTAGAATGCCCCTGCATCAACATATCACACTACAAACTCATTTTTATTACTTCCTAAAAGTCAAAAGGTGAAAAATTATTAACTTGAACCCTTGAAATTTCTTCAAGACCTTTGGGGAAGAAACATACAACCCTCTTTTTGGACATGTTAGGCACCATACCAATAATACTTTCAAGTGTTTAAATAATACTCAATGATAAAGTTTGTTTACTTCAAGATGGATAATTCTTTAAAATACTCCTATTCATTCTTGAGCTGAAATCTATCTAACAATCTAACTAAAATAACAAGAATAATTTAACTGGATATGACCTTGAGCGGTCATACTATGATAACAGCAGTTGTAAGAAAATCCTTTGAGATGAAATATGGTATACTGAATGACATTCTTCTTTTTCATAGGATAGATGGTGAAAAATGTACACGATCATTGCAACCATACTCTAGTAGAGTCTCAATTGGATCCTCAAAGGTTGAAGCTGAAATTTTATTCAATTTTCTTGTGAACTCTTTCCCACTTTGATCTTGTTCTCTCCTATGTTGATCCTTTTCATGAATTTACATAAATCTTTCAAATGAAACAAGTAGTTTAAAAATATCTTATTATATAACATAGGCTTGATACTATTTGGTAGTTGCCTCAACTAGAGATATTTATATTGGGATATGATGGTCAGATCATTATCCTCCATTATTGGATAGTTGGATATCTTTAGTTTCCCTTGATTGAGGAATTGGTCTCCTAGCTTCAAAGGTTCTTCCTACTAGAATCAATTCTCTTCAACACCCTTCTTGTGTTTTTGTGACAATATTTGTTGCACAACAAATGCCAACTTGTCTACACCTAAAAGGAACTTATCTTTTTCTACATCTTCTTTCAAAGTTCTCCTTCCTTCTTTAGATATACTTTTCTCTTTAGGAATGTAGATTCTCACTAAAAAATTCTTTTACTTTTGCCTTAGATACACAACCTCTCTATTTATACGAAACATCAATCACACAAAACCCATAAGCTATCTGGGTCACAATTATGTTACCAATGCTATAACCTATCATTTTTTTTTTAAATCATTTGAGATTACTTTTAACAACTAATTTTCAGGTATTTTTCTTCATTTGACCATAATGTTATATTTTTTTGATGAAAGATTCAAAGAGTGTTTTCAAAAATTTGACACTTAGGAGGAGTTATACAAGCATTTTCCAATTTCCCTTCTAGGGAAGAAACTAAGATTTTTTAGGAATTAATGGGATCGGGTTTTGTTTTACCCCGATTTTAGTAGAGGATTTCTTTTTTACCACCAAGTTGTTTTCTAGGACTACAATTGATATAATCCTGACCCATGGAGAAGATTGCCTTGAAAAAATCTTGGAATGGTTGAGATCTTTCTTGAGAATGCTTGTATGTAAAATATCTCCTAAAATATTGGTCTTGGCTCATGAATACTTGGTTGTGGATCATTGAAATGAGGAGGGATAGGTTATTTTTATACCTCTCACAATATTTGAGAGCTCAAAATGTAAAGGAGGGTGACGTAATTTAGAGACCCCATTAACTCCACAAGATAGGCACCCGATTCAAGTTTAAAGAAAAACATCAAGGAAGAGGATGCCTTATTCACCCTCTTCCTAAGCCTCATAAATGATGAAATTTAAATTAGAAGATGAGAAAGAAAAAATAAAGCTCTAGATTCTAAAGGACAACTAATTACAGAGTCATGATCAAATACAAAAGGCCACAAATGGTAACATATGGCCCATGTTAGCTAATAAATGATTGAATTGGAGAAATAAGAAAGGAGCGCACCTAGAAAGAAGGGCTCACATCAAATTTTAATGAATTTGAATTAAGACAAGACTCGTATTTGAATTTAGGTGTTCATTAAGTGCTAGATGAAGTCTTATCATGCACTCTACAATGAAAATGTATAGTTGGACACTAAACAATCATGAAAATGTAAACACCTATAAGGTTTTTACAATTTACAATGGTACACCCATATATACAGATAGAAAGATGTACATACATACATGGAAGAGATATATTATTTGAAATTTTATGTGTATGTATATGAGCATTGACAATAATTTAAATTATTAGATTGGGAAGAAGAAAATTTGAACTCAAAACCATCTGGAGCCTTAAACATGAACTTTGTCATTAATCCAAGTATCTTTTGAGAACATTGTTGTATTTAATTGACATGGTAGTTCTATATTAAAAGATATGATATGAATAAGAGCTGTGAGCTAAGAGTGGACTAATATAGAAAGAGTGAATAAGATGACGAAGATTGTATTGACAAGTTATAAATATCTTTTTTGAGTATGTGTTCATTTTTATATTAGTTGAATTAATATCCTTTGGGGGCCTCATTTTCATAATAAGAATGAATTGTATGTGAAAGGTTTAGAAATCAAATAATTTTTAGCAATGTTCTAAACCATTGGAAAAGATTATTTACAAGATTGTTATAATTTATTTTCTTATTATTCATAAATATGTAATTTTTTAAATGTACTTGTGTAAAAGGCTATTTCGTTATGGACATCCACCGAACTTCCTATGCAGCAGCAATGTTTGAATTCGAGTGTTTGAGGAAACGGGAATCGGAAAAAACAGGTATCAACGTTGGCAAAAGGAATAGGAACCACGGCAAACACAGCTAATCATCGCTGTAATTCCATCACATAAACTACAAAATTTTTAGAAGTAATCAACTTCTCGAATAGTTCTATGTGCAAACTCTTCACATTCAATTTGTTATATTTTATCATATTTAAATTCCATTAAAAATAATAGTAATAATAACTAGCAATATTTCTTCTAAATCACATGATTCTACTCAAACAGACGTGCCTCTAGCATGAACCTGTTTTCGTGTTCTTCATTGGCCAACATTGCGTTGCATTATATACACGTAAAAATGTGGAGACATTTGGTAGCAATTTCTCTCTGAAGGACCGATATGTCATTAGAAGAGGACTAGAAAATGCAAAGTGGTAACAAACTCTATGAAGAGGAGCAGTGCGGACAGAAAAATCGACGTAGTGATGGTGATAGTGATAGCACAAATTTCACTAGAAGCAGAAGCAGGAGCAGGAGCCGAATAAAGACTCTCATAGGCTCTCTTTACACGCCCTTGAAATTTGTGCGTAGAGAGCTTAAAAAAGCTCTAAGAACGTCAGCTCAAAATGATACTAAACTCATGAAAGATGAGCAGCTCGAAGAGAGAAAAGGACCTAGTAATGATGATGGTGATTGTGATAACAGCAGCCTCGCTAGAAGTATCAGCAGAACCAGAATTGAGAATCTCATTGGTTCTCTTCAGGCGCCCATGAAAAGCTTGGGGAAAGAGTTGAAAAGTGCTGCAATAATGTCAGCTCAAATATATTGCTACACATGGGCATTTTACTACCATTTCCTCCTCCACAAGCTGGGAAGCCCTTTACCACCACCACCAATATCTATCAACGAGATCAACGAGCTCGTGCTCAGTGTCAATGAAGGGCCAGGCACGCCGGTGGATCATACCCCTTGCTCGACTTCCGAGGAAGAATTTCAGTCAAATCAAGAGCTGGGCATGGTGCTGCCTTGTGGACAGAGATTTCATGGTCACTGTATTTCGAAATGGTTGGAGAATAATAATTTCTGCCCGCTGTGTAGATTCATTTTACACGACGCTGATGGCACGATGTTGTCAAACGAAAACCAGCAAGACAATGATGAAGGCACATTGAAACCTTCAATATAGAAAGGCAAAATACATTTCAATTAGATTTCCACCCAAAAATATTATAATATATTAAGTAAGAATAAGCTCTTCAATTGAGTCTTTTCTGAATTTTTATTTTTTTAAAGTGAAAGTGGACTGGCTACCATAATTATATTTATAATAAACTGATTGAAAGACTCGTCCGTGGAAGAATCAAGAAGAAACTCTGAAGTCATTGTCGTATACATGTACAAAGTTAATATAGATCGAACTATTTGATTTTCCACATGAAAACCAAAATACCCCTAAAAGATATACAATATTGAAACCAATTACAAAACAGGGGGATCAAATACAAATAAAAATTCAAAAAAGCATCAATTCCAGCAAACCTTGTCACTCATCCATGGCCATGGGAGACAAATCACACCTACACAAATCATACGCACATTCCCACCCAGCAGGAGGAAACTTTGGAAAATCTGACACCAAGCCATCGAGCTCCTTAGCTGAACAATTTGTAGACATTTCATTCGCCTGCTCAAAGGGTAGAGTAATCGGTGAAATAGGCAAATTTAAATCAGGAACCAGCTTGGTCGAGGCAGAGGAAAGACCACTGGGTGATGGCGGCATAGAATGAGGCAATGGTGGAGGAGGATGATTCGGCAAGCTTAACAGGTCCAACACTGCATTGGCAGATCTTCGAATATTATAAGATGAATTAAAAGTTAACATTGGAAATTGGAGATTTCCGTACTATTTTATTTTTCAAAGCAAACTATTATACAAGAGATCGCTCCCTTTCTATTAAAATATTAAACATGGTGTTATTTTCTAGTTTGATTTAATTGTAATAAAATTTTACTTGTTCAAGCATTTGTAATAAAATGTTAAGAGTTTGCATAGGTTTATAAGTTATTAACTATCTTATATAATACATATATCTTTATATTTAATTTATTCTCTTCAATATATAAGTATGTCTGTCTTCTATATTGATAGTGAGTAAAGAATTCATCTATTCAATTCTAATTTGGTTGTCAAGATCTATTATCTATTTTAAGAAATTCATTGTCTTACTTGTCTATTGTTTAGTTGTAGACACCAACAATAAGTTATTAGATGAGATGACTAGCTCAACCATTAGATGACATATAGATTTCATAAATGCCTCACAGGGTTTACATCATTGTTCTTAATCACTTTTGAGTTTCCTACACATAATACTATATCTGTTTCATTTCACAACATCTTCTGATCTCATATCATTTGAGATTCAAAAGAAAAGTTCCAAGTACAACTAATATAAATATGTTTGTATACACAACTGTATGAGATACTTCTACAATTTCACAGAGCATTGAAAGTGCCAACAATAAAATGTTCATGTATAGATATATGAATCAATGAAATACTTTTATACATCACATAGATAACTCTTAAAAAAGTATAAACAATCCGAAAATATTTTTTCCTTTCTCGCTCAACTTTTTAATAACTTCAACATAGTTATAACATAATATTCTTTGTCTTTGAATAGTAAACAAAACTATCTTTCTCATAACAGTTGTGCAACTTATTTCTAACAAAAAGAAACGATATTCAAGTTACAATTTGTTCATCAAACCCACACCAGGATAAAAATATAGTGCTTTGTAATGTGCAAACCCAACTAAGTCAAACCAAAATATCACAAACTCATAATAAAAATAGAGTGTTAACCAACAAGTAAAGTAAAAATGACTCTTGTATACAAAACTATTACAAAACATAAAGAAACTTACAACTAAATACACCCTTATTAACAAATAACTTTGATAACATTAACCCACACAAAAAGAATGCATTAACAATTTCCATTAAACTAAGATTCGAACCTTTAGAAGACATATACACAGAACCCTATAAATTAGAATTAACAAAATATGTTTTAACCACTCACCAAACAACTTTCTTTTAACACAGATCCAAAAAAAGACGCAAGATAGATTACTCAAACTAGGGTTACAAACACAAAAAAAACTTGAACGTAAATATAAACAAAAATCTTAACCATTGTAACCAAAACATTTGCAACATTAAAGAAACACAACTATTAATAGTGGACATTAGCATTAAAAAAACCCTGAAACACAAGATAAGATTTTAGTTTTTGAAACAAGAATGAATATTAAGGATTTGAGACACCTGTTAAATAACCACATTTGTATTTCATGCACCGCAAAATCTGTCACTACTATAGCTCGTAGCTGTGCCTAAAAATCATTTACAAATTCTGCATAATATTCATCGAAACACACTAACTTTCTTGCCCTAGCAATATCGGCTAAGGTTCGAAGACGGGGATCCTCATAATATCCAAGCACAAAAGAGTTCCCTAATCGTGCTTCCAAATATTTTAAAACGTGATAGTCAAAGAGTATTATGATGGGATTTTAATCCCTTTTAACAATATACAAATTTTATTATCCTCGGCAATAGTCTAGTCATACAAAGTGACCAAATGTTATGCCATTTCAATAAACCTAAAGCGTCGACCCAGATAAGGTGAACATTGATAGGATTGATTTTAACCTTTCAAAGAAAATGTTCAATACCTTGCACATAATGCAATAAGAAACCCTTCAAGGACTTTACAAATGGTACAATAATTGTTCAAATAAGTGTAACTTGCCAAGAGATATACGAAATGACCACAATCTTTCACCTTAGCAAACAAACACCCAAGGGCCATTATGAGTTACTCTAAATATGTTTACAAGTATACCATTGTTATATTTGTTTGTACCATAGTCCAAAAATGCAAATGAGTGTAATGTTGCAACATCATCTTAGTATCTTATTGTTTTTGAAATTAATGCCAATAACATGTCAGGGGGGACAACAAAATCACCCTTTTCCATTGATGGAAAACCCAATAAGATAAGAACATCAAATCCAAATATCAACTAAGAAAAATATACCTAAAATAGAAAGTCATTGAACTTGTGCATATGAACAGCCCTATCATAAGTCATAGAAGTTGTCAAATCAAACTTCGAATCTCAAAGACCAAGCAAGAAACTAACAATGCTAATATATCGCTTTTTGTTCTATACTACTACTAATATGAATCATTGTTATACATCAAAATGTCATTGCAATTGTGTCACTATAATACATCAAAAGATCATCAAAATCACTACAAATTTCACTGAAAGATCATCACAAAGATATCGAAGTATCACTTTTCTCCCCCTTTTGATAACAATGCCAAAGGAGAAACAACTAAAATGCTACAAGAAAACCAAGAGTGAATGTATGGAGCATTAAAGTACAAATATATATATATATATATATATATATATATATATATATATATATATATATATATATATATATATATATATATATATATATATATATATATATATATATATATATATATATATATATATATATATATATATATATATATATATATATATATATATATATATATATATATATATATATATATATGTATATATGCATTAGAAATCCATAATATAATAGTACTAGTGCCACCATTGCCAATAGGGCTAAGAGTAAGCATAAAATGATCCCCTAAAGATGAGCTTTGTATAGCTACCCTATTAAAATTATAGGAGTTTCATGCATTCTATAATCTATTCATCAAACAAGTTACCCCAAGAATACCAATTTAAAACTCAATCTAAATATACCTGTCCATATTCCATTTGTAGTTACATCCCTCTATAACACATATGTAAATATATAACGCAATGAAGAATGATATGCCACAAGTATTAATCATTCAAATAAAATTTATAAATGCTAAAATCAATGATTTTCAATGTCAAGACCAATAACTCTAACATGTAGTCATTTCAAATTGTCAAACTAATTGCAATAGAAATGATTGTTCTTGTAATGTTTCTTATTCCCAACTTAGTACTTGAAACACATAAACCTTATATTCAATAGGTCATTAATAGCATATATAACATGAATGTCACAAGCTATTAATAACTTACCAAAGGGACTTGATAATACACTAATGACTTATTATAGACAAAGATATATAAGGAACTAATATCTAATGTGAACAACATACATAGGTTATCAAGAATGTGAATTAAATAATCTTGTATCAATAAAATCACAGGATATGAAGGGAATCAAAACCTCTTGTCACTAATATGTGCCACCATTGTCATTTGTTGGTCTAAGATTGATAACCAGACTATGATCTAATTTTTTTCATATTCATATGATGAAGATACGACCTTTATGATCAAAGAAACATAATATGTAATGTTTTTCACAAGCTATCAACAAATTACTAGGAAAATATCTCTTGGCAGAGTTTAGAGTCCATAAAAAAGAAAAAAATCAAAATTGTGCTCACTATATTGTATTGAACAACTCTCTTATTATTTTTCCCTCTTCTCATTTGGTTCAAATTAATTAAGCACTAAACTGAAGTAGAGAATAACCACACTATCTAGAACAATGTATAACTCAAAAATTGGTTAAGAAAGTAAGACTCTAACATACTCCTCCCTGAGACCAAGCCACTGGTTAGGAGTAAATCATTGAAGATTAATTCCAAAACAACTGTAACAAACCACACTGAACATGCACCAAATGGAATACAAAATATACAATGGAATAGAATCACACTAATAGCTCAAAGAAATAATTGAATGTACGGGTATGTGCAAGATCATGAGGGGCCAAAAAGTGGCGATGTTAGTTCAAAACTTTGACAATGTAGCTAGCGACTTTTTTTTCACCCAAATTTGATAAAATGAAAAGGGTATCTTAAGGAGATTATCAGCTTTCTATCGATATAATTGCTGTCAAATTTTGAATTTGGTAAGTAATTATTAGTTATTTTCTAATTGAGCTACCTCTAAAGTGCTGATTTATATACTGATTGAAAAATGATTATAACTTTCAGACGGTATAACATTTTTGAAATCTGAAAAATGCATCACATTCTATGCTTCACCTACTATAGGGAAAATAAAATAAAATTTGAATTTTGTAAAGTTTTGATTGAGTTAAGGTGGTCAGACATGGGAGTTTTTTTATTCTAAAAATGTTGTAGAAAAAAATTCATAATTAATTATTTTTCTGGAATAAAATTACAAAAAAATATGTGTCACATCCGGGCATGAGTCTACTACTTATATATAAAATATTATAATAAAATATTATCATTTGATTATGATTAAGGTGGTTAGACATACACCTACTTCTTATTTTTTTCCTGAAATATTTGTACTGTTGCATTGAAATCTATATTTTTCACCAATCATACTAACTTTTTCTCAAAAAAGGCCTAGTAGTTTAGAAACTACATTCAATTTTCTATAGATTCTATTCTTACAACTTTTTGATATTAGTTTCATAGCTAGTTGAAATTTTCACGTCAAGTTGACTAACCCTGATTTGCTGATTTTTCATTGCCACTTAAGGGCATAGTTTGGCCCCTCATGATCTTGCACATACCCGTACCATATATGCTTATTAATTTACACTAATTGTTTGAATGTGCAATCACTAATTCAATGTGTGTGTACATCATTACGAAATTGCAAATGAAAATGCAATAGATAATGAATCACTATCAAATGTATGTTCATAAATGAAATCAACAATGTGTCAAATTTGACACACTATAAGATTTTTTGTCTTGTGTCCTTCAAAAAAAATTCTTGTATGAATTTTACAATCTCTTGATCTATGACCATATTTATGACATGAATAAGAATAATAATGAGATTGAGAGTAATTGCACCTCATTGAATGATTCTATCTGAAAGAAGTAGATCCTATAAACTAGTTATCTCTTGTTCCAAATCTATTGAAGCTCGTGTTGCTTTCCATTAATAACCTTATTTTATATTTCAGGAATAGTAGTATGATAGTTCACATCTATCTTCTTTCTTGGATTTTTTCTAACCTTCAAATGTTGTCCTTTCCCATTTGTGGATTAAAAAATTGTTTCATTTTTTTACTCTTTTCCATCTAAAGAGGTTTTCCCTAACTCACATCTTTACTGAGTAGGATCCTTATGCTTTTTTTTCTTACCTAGCATCTCATTTAACTTATTTGTTCTTTCATCAAACTTCTAGGTATTTTCTATATGTCTCCTAATATTCTCAAGGTCTTTCTTTAAAGAAACAACCTCTCCCTCAAATTTATGAAACTCAAAAGTTTTGGCATATAAGACATATTTTGTGACATCTATCATCCTTTTAGTCTCCTAAAAATCTATTTTAAGATTTAATATCAAGTTATTCGAATCTTCTTTTAACAAATAATTATTTTCTACACTCTTTGTCAAAGAATCAAGTTCATCCTTAATTTATTTTCCACATTTCTTCTTTATCTTTCAACTGGACTCCCTTTTCTTCTTCAATTTATTTTATTTCTTCAATTTGAACCTTGATTTTCTTGTAATCTCTCTTTCAAGGTTCCTAATCGTATCTAGAGAAAAGACATACTCTCCTTAAAAATCAACTACTCATTCACGGTCACTAAGACACTCTTCTATATCTGATTCATTCGTATTTGTTATGAACTCATCAAACTCTATATTGGAGATCTTTTCTTCTATAGAATTTATTTTATTATTTCTTATAGAATTTAACTGAAAGGGACTTTTCTTGAGATAAGACTTCACTAGACTTGACACTAGTGTTTTTCTTTTGATCTCTATTTATTTTTTTAACTTAACCATGTAACAAGTAATCCATGACTAGGAATCCCCTAAGATATTTAGACTTAACATACATTGGTTTTTCTCTAATACCAATTATTGGAGTATAGTAAAAAATGAGAGGGGAGGGATGGGGTGAATCAATGTTCTTTCAAATTCAGTCAATTTAAAAATAACTTTTCAATATATTTTATTTAATTAAAAATAAATAAGAGTGAAATGAATAATATATAGCCATATACTCACATAAGAATGAAAAAAATAATTTTCCTGACTAGAAAACCCTCTAAGGGGATAGAAACCACTCTAAATCCCTCACTAGCTTATCTAATAAATTATTGTTTGTAATGAATCACCAGTTGATGTCTCTTTGACAATTTTTTGTGTCATACTAGTTGATGTCTTACTAACAATACTATCTCACTATTAGATTTTACGAATGACTCAATGGCTTTACATCATTTTTCTCTATAACGTTTTAATTTCATACATATAGTACTATGTTTGTTTAATTTCACAACATATTCTAATCTTGTATCATTTGAGATTTAAAAGAAAACATCTAAGAACAACATATACCATGTAGATGTTTGTATACACAATAGTATGAGATACTTCTATGATTGATCAATTTCACAAAGCATTGAAAGTGCCAACAATAAAAATTTCATGTATAGATATATGGATCAATGGAATTCCTTTTTACATCACATAATAGATAACTCTTAATAGAGTATTTAAACAATATGAGAAAAATGTTTCTTTTCTGCTCAATTTTTTTTATATCTTCAATATAGTATATATAATATTCTCTATCTTTAAAATGAAAACAAATTTGTCTTTCTCTTGAATGTTGTGATTGACTTCTTTCTAACAAAAAATGGTAATCAAGCTATAGTTAGTTCATCAAACCCAAACAAGGGTAAATAATATAGCACTCTATAATTTTCATGCTCAACTGAGTTAAACCAAAATATCACAAACTCATAATAAGAATAAAGTGTTAACCAAAAACTAAAGTAACGACAACTATTAAATATAAAATTGTTACAAACCATAGAGAGAATTATAACTAAATACATCCTTATTCATAGATAACTTTGATAACATTAACCCTACACAAAAATAATTTATGAACAATAACCGTTAACCTAGGTTTTGAACATTTAAAAGACATATACACAAAACCTAGTTAATAAAACTCATTTCAACCAATCACTTAAAAAAATCTTTTTAACAAAAATCCATAAAGATACTAGAGACATATATATTACTCAGACTGGGGTTACAAGCACATGAAACCTTGAGTTTAAACATAAACAAAAATCTTAACCATGTTGTAACCAAAAACTTTGCAACATTAAAGAAACAAAACTATTAACAGTGATCATTAGTATCAAACAAAATCCTTAAACACAAGTTAACTTTTTTATTTTTGTAACAAGAATGAAGATTAAGGATTTGAGACACCTGTTAATGAACCATATTTTTATTTTTTGCGATAAATAATCTTAGTTTTATAGCTCACAACTTCACCCTCAACCCATTTACAAATTCTCCATTATCTTCATGGAAACACACTAACTGTAATGCCCTAGCAATGTGATCTAGGGTTCAAAGACTCGTCTCTTCAAAAAAACCAAGCACAAAAGAATTCCCTAATCATGCTTTGAAACCTTTTAACACATGATTGTCAAAGACTATTATAATGGTATTTTAATCCCTTTTAACAATATGAAAATTTTAATATCCTCAATGATATTCTAGTCATACAAAGTGACCAAATGTTATTACATTTCAATAAACCTTATGTATTGACCCACATAAGGGGAATATTGAAAGGATTGATTTTATCCTTTTAAATAAAATCTTTAAGACCTTTCACATATTTTAATAAGAAACCCTTCAAGGACTGTCAAAATGATATACTCCTTTTTCAAAGACATTAGTAATACTTTCCAAGAGATATGCATATGACCACAGCCTTTCACCTTAGCAAACAAACACCCAAGGGTAATTATGGGTTATTGTAAAGATGTATATACAAATATATTATTGAGATATATATATTCTTATAACATAACCCAAAAATGCCAAGGAGATTAATGTGGCAAGATCATATTAGTATCTTATTGGATCTAACATTAATTCCAATAACATGGTATCTAAGGGACAAAAATCATATGAGGCTACCACCTTAGTTTTCTCTCATGCCATAGAGAATCTTACCACTAATTCTTTCTCCTCCAACTTGAAAGCAAGGGTTTCTCACATTAGAAACTAGAATCCCATTGTAGATAGCCACAACTCTCATGCTACTAAGTTAGTAACCAAACTTAATTTCCTTAACCATAGGATCATACTTTTTAACATATATTTCTATCTCTTTGTGCTAGTCATTTATCTAATTTTATCAAAAAAATAAAGGACAAAGTGCTCTCTAAGAAACTAGACATTATCCATACATTTCCTTGGTATTATGAGAAATTTTACACTATTTAGGATACCTTAGTAGAGTAAAACAAAGCCCTTCAATATTATCTCAAGGTTGTTCCTTCTTCACTTTCCAAATCCTAAAATGACTTTCGTGAATAGATGCTCTTTGTGAGAGACCTCAAGGAATCAATTAGTCCCATGGCCAATGACGAGGGCCCTACATGTGATGGATTTCCTTTTTAATTTCATAAATCCTTCTAGCCTTGTGTGGAATCTTCTTTGTATGAGGTCTATTTAGAGGCATATCATAACCATAATCTCTATGCAAATTAATCAAGATAAGATATATCAAGATAAAAACTAAGAATGGTGATCTTGAAGACATTTGGAATTGGTTTCTTATCTCTGTGCTCAACATATCATACAAGATCATTACTAATGCCTTAGCCTTAAATATCCATCACTTCATTAAAATTTTTTACTTAATTAGACTAGCTTTATCAAGTTTAGGTTCATTCTACAAATTATTATTGTTGTTTGGGAAGAAATGAAGTAGACTTGTCACTCTTGACAGAGTTTTTTTCTCCTTAACATTGATTTTTTGAGGTCTTTGACTACATTTCAAATGACACTTTATATTGGCCATGCGAGGTATCTTTAGATTTACCACCACTTTATCTAGTTAATTAAAATGTTTTTGGGGATGCCTCTGCATGTATAACCATCAAAAGTCACTAGTTTCTATTTTTTGGGATTATTTAGTCTACCTTCCAAGGGTATCATTTGTCAACTTCTTTGTATTTTTTGACTACTAAAGTCTTTGGTTATTTTTTCGCAAACTTTATCTTTCTAGGGTAGGTCTAATGCATTTCCTTACTTGATTCAAATTTTCAACTAGTTAAAGGCTATTTTTTTTATGACTCTTTTTTTACTTTTATTGATAATGATCAATATAATAAGGAAGCCCTTCAATATATTAACACTTTCTACTTGACTTTTGGCTCTTATGTTTAGTGGCATGAAACTTAGTGCTAATGAATCTTTCCTCCCATGTATATCTTGGATACTCTAGTTTAGGTGGAAATAGATTGGTCATGGGGAAGTATTTCATTTTTTAGCATTAACTTTATCATTAAAGGCTCTCTAATAGACCTTTAGAATATCTTCATTCTAGAATAAATAAATAAAATTCAAACTAGATTACCAAGACCATCTCACTCGATGGTAAATTTAAGGTTTTCTCTAAAATCCTTGTGGCCACCAACATTTATTATTCATCTTGCTGTGATATCTTGAAGGCCTCTTAGGTTGAACGTGAGAACCCAATAAGGTATCTTTTACTGGATTCCTTAGAAGATAACCATAAATTTCATAGAGTCGCATTGGATTTTTGTTGTCTCTTGTAGGACTCTAGTGGTTTGGTGTCCTTTCTACAAAAATGAAGGGTGTGGCCTTGTGTTCTAAGTGGATTATTTGTCATTTCTACCAATGAAGCTTGGAAAATCCTTCTCAAACACAATATTTAGTTTCACTATCTAGTTAATAGGAAACTTGGAAGGAGTTGTTCATTTTAACCCTTCTAGTTATGATAGTTGTCATTTATATCGAAAGCACTTTTATGGACAAAATAATATTATGTGATTTAGAGGCTATTAAATCTTGGCTTTGGCAGGCCACCTCTAGTTTTTGGAATGCTCTCTCATTTAACCAAAAAATCATCTACTATTATTTCCAAGGAATTACTTAGCCTAGATAGATAAGATCTATGCTATGTATTCTCACAAGCATACCATTTGTACACCACAATACCCTTTTCTACATT